>NW_024121555.1:4143008-4229695 GCF_016745375.1 Pimephales promelas
TCATAATAATAATTGATAATTAATAATTATTCATACAGATTTGGATCAGACCGGTCTTACATATTAATTTATTAATTTTACCCATATGACTACATGTGCACCCCGCAATCAACCACAAATTAATTGTTATTGATTGCAAGGGCCACGTTTTACAAGATAGGCAAAATCAATTAGCTCAATAAGTTATATAGCTTGTGAAAACAAATTCTGTGGCCACTAGAATCTGCCTTCCCTGCTCTATAACCAAACACCCTCTTAGGTATTTATAGTTCTGTAAAGCGTGTAGCTTTAAATTGGCATTTCATTGACCCGTATTATGAGCAAGACAATCAGTCAAGGTAAGCATATTTTGTATTTAATAAAGTTACTACTTAAGCATTTACTACGTTACAATGATACATGTATTTACAAACATTAAAACACAAACTAAGACGACGCAGAGCGTTTAGACAATGGATACGCGCAAGTTAAGTGAGTTGGAGAGAGAGAGAAAGTGAGAGAGAGAGTGAGTTGTGAGAGAGAGAGTTACGTTCATCAAAACAGTCAGTTAACCTTTCTGAACACCACGAAAACACTTTCTTAATGCTTCTTAGAAGCTCTAAAAGAAGGTATACTTGCAGGGCATATTTGGTCTGTGTGAGTCGGGCTCCTCCTTGCTCGGCCGTTCGGGCCACGTGTCGGCTGGAGGCGCGCCTGTCCTGCGCGCGTGCGTCACGTGAAGCGTGGCCGCGGCGTGTTTGCGCGGCCCGTCCCGGCTCGTTCATGGCTGCTTTGTTCCGTGGGGAGTCACGTGGCGTTCGTCGGCATTTAGCGCGAGTGTTTGAAAGGCTGAAAGTCTTTGAGGTGACGTTACCCGAGGAAATAGTTCGGCAAAGTCCACTTCCTTTCCTGTGAGACGAACTTTGTAGTCCATTTGAAGGAAAGACGAGACTTTTAGACGAACAAAAGAAAAGATCCATGGTCGGATCAGATCTCCGTGAGGAGATCTACGAAAGCATTACATGTTTCTCTGAGGGGTCAGACGAAGAAGGCGTGAGGCGGAGCCTGTGCACTCCTTTTATCCCCTTGGCGGAATCCATCCCTTTCCTGTTGGCTTGAGCCAATCGGGGAGATGGTCGTAGCCCGCGGGAACTTAGTTTATTGTCCTTTGTTCCTCAGCGCGCGCTTCTCGTGGAAGGGGGTGTGTTCGATGAGGGTTCTATAATAACAATTTGATCTTCATTGGCAGTAAAACGAATTAAAAATACACTTTACTTTACATCTCTATGCATATTCGAGTGTTTCATTCAATAAGCATTCTAGAGATATCAAGGAACATTATGTTATATCAAAGGAATATACACTTATGTTTCAAATGCATGACGAAGGTATTTTAATTCCTATTTAAACTGTGACCAAACAAAGTTATTTCACTGTGACATGGGGAAGACACATATACATAAAAACCATTGAAAACATTTTGTTGAATGTTTTTAAACACCAAAAGTACTTCTCTTTGTTCAAAAACATTCCACACATTCCGATGTGTGGGGGAAGTGAAAGGTTTGTGTGTGCGTGTGTGTGTTTCAGAAAACCCCTGGGGGTGGGTTTGATTCGCCTGGCCAAAATCCTTACACACAAGGCGGTCCGATCAAGGGGGAATTTGCATATCATAATTAATAATTGATAATTAATAATTATTCATACAGATTTAGATCAGACCGGTCTTACATGTTAATAAATCTCCCATTTAGGGAGGCTTATTAATTTTACCCACATGCATGCATGTGCATCCCTGCAATTAACCACAAAATAATTGTAATTAATTACACGGACCACGTTTTACAAGACAGGCAAAATTAATTAGCTCAATTAATTTATAGAGTCGTGAAAACAAATTCTGTGGCCACAAGAATTAGTTTTCCTGCTCTATAAAAACATACCCTTTAAGGTATCTTTGATTAGCTTTGTAATCTTTCGGATCGACACTTCAGGGACTTGTATCATGAGCAAGACAATGATTCAGTCAGAAATGAGCATAATTGTATTTAATAAAGCAACTACTTAAGCATTTACTACGTTACAATGATACATGTATTTACAAACATTAAAACACAAACTAAGATGACGCGGGGCGTTTAGACAATGAGTACATGTAAGTGAGTTGGAGTGAGAGAGAGGGTATGTAGAGAGAGAGAGAGAGAGTTATATTCACTTAAGACAGTTCACCTTTCTGAAACACCACGAAAACACATTCTTAATGCTCTGAAAACAGGGTAACCCAAATTTACTTGCATGTGAAAAGTGGTCTCATGTGTTGCTCCGTTCCTTCAGCGGCCTGCGTGGTCTAGCCGCGAGTTGGACGGCAGATCTTTTGTCCTCCGTGCGCGTGCGGCCCGCATGGTTTAGCTGCACGAGTGGCTCCTTTGTCCCGTGGGCACAGGGCGTCACATGGCATTCGGCGCGAGTGTTTGAGAGGCTTGAAGTCTTTTAGGTGACGTTACCCAATGAAATAGTTCGGCAAAGTCCGCTTCCTTTCCTGGAAGGCGAACTTGGCAGTCCACTTGAGGAAAAGACGAAACTTTAGACGAACAAAGAAAAGATCCAGGATCGGATCTGATCTCCGTGAGGAGATCACGAGCGTTACATGTTTCTCTGGGAAGGTCAGAAGGTAAGAGGGGCGGGCGGAGCCGCGCTTTTTCCTTTATCACCTTAGAGAAATCCATCCCCTTCCTCTTGGCTGGAGCCAATCGGGGAAACGGACATTGTACACGGGAACTCTCGGTTTATTGTCCTTTGTTCCAGAGCGCGCGCTCCTCGTGGAAGGGGGTGTGTTCAATGAGGGTTTATAGTTTAACAGTGTGATCTTCAATGGCAGTAAAAACATATTAAAAATACACTTTACTTTATATCTCTGTGCATATTCGGAGAGCCCGTTACATGAGCATTCTGGAGACATCAAGGAACATTATGTTACATTAAAGGAATATACACTTATGTTTACAATGCATAAAGAAGGTATTTCTAATTTCTGTTTATGCTGCAGCCAAACAAAGTTATTTCACTGTGACATGGGGGAAAACACACCTACATAAAAGTCAAGTCAAGTCACATTTATTTATATAGCGCTTTTCACAATACAGATTGTATCAAAGCAGCTTCACAGTGATAACATTAAAGTAGCACAACACAGATCAACAACATTGCTAAACACTAAATAACCCCAACTGAGCAAGCTCAAAGCAAGCCAAAAGCAAGGTGACAGTGGCAAGGTACCAAACTCCATCAGATTGGATGGAGAAAAAACCTTGGGAGAACCCAGGCTCAGCCGGGGGCCAGTTCTCCTCTGGCTTACATTCATATTGTTTAAATATAAATATTAAATATAAATATTGTTTATGAATCAAACGGCGCCATAACATATCGCAGACGTTGAGTCGTCTCTTCACAGGCGTTGAGTCGTCTCATCACAGGCGTTGGGGCATCCGAAATCCCCGTGAGAGGCTGGACACAAAACTGGACCTGACGAACGCCATTTTTCTCGGGACAAGCGTCCCGAGATAACAGCAGAAAGGCAGATGGGAAATAATTAGCATAGCTGATGTTCATAATGATTTCCGTTATAACTCACAAACTCTCCGTAACCTGAACTCTCCGCAACCCAACCATACGCGCCAACCATACGCGCCGACCCGTTTGTCTAAAAGGCTGTCGAGCCCCACTGGTGCGTTAAGCAGTTTCAGTGGCAAACGGTTCCGTATGGCATAACAGAGGACTAGAAGGTAAGCATTATGTGAATGCTTGACTAAAGAGAAGCGTCTTTAATCTAGTTTTAAACTGTGTCAGCGAGTCAGAGGCTCGGACCGTATCGGGAAGGCCATTCCAGAGTTTTGGAGCTAAATGCGAGAACGCCCTCCCTCCTTTACTGGACTTCGATATCCTAGGAATGACCAGAAGCCTTGAATTTAGTGATCTTAAGGAACGCGGTGGATTGTAGGGCGAAAGAAGGTCCGTTAAGTACATAGGTGCTAAACCATTTAGGGCTTTATAGGTCAGTAGTAGTATTTTGTAGTTGATGCGGAACTTAATAGGTAACCAGTGTAGAGATGATAAAATCGGTGTTATATGATCATATTTTCTTGACCTAGTAAGAACTCTAGCAGCTGCATTTTGTACTAACTGTAGCTTGTTTATTGAGGATGCAGGACAACCGGCTAATAAAGCATTACAGTAATCTAGTCTTGAGGTCATGAATGCATGAACTAATTTTTCAGCATCAGAAACAGATAGCATGTTACGTAGCTTAGCAATGTTTCTAAGGTGGAAAAAGGCTGTTCTTGTAACATATGAAATATGATCTTCGAAAGACAAGTTGCGGTCTAGTATAACACCCTGGTCTTTTACTGTAGTGGATAAAGTAACAGGACATCCGTCTATATTAAAGTTGTATTGTGAGAGGTTTTGTGAGTAGTTTTTTGGACCAATAAGTAATACCTCCGTTTTATCTGAATTTAATAGCAGGAAATTACGCGTCATCCAGCATTTTATATCTTTGAGACACTCTGTCATTTTAGATGAGTTAGTGTTTTCATCTGGTCGTGATGAAATATATAATTGAGTGTCGTCAGCGTAACAGTGGAAATTAATTCCATGTTTTCTTATAATATTACCAAGTGGCAGCATATATATTGAGAATAGCAGAGGGCCTAAAACCGATCCTTGCGGTACTCCATAGTCTACTGACGTTATCTTTGATTTTTTCCCATTTAAACAGACAAAATGAGAACGGTCCGATAAGTACGATCTAAACCAGCTTAATGCCTGTCCCTGGACACCGGTGAAGTTTTGTAGTCGATCCAAGAGAATTATATGGTCTATAGTGTCGAACGCAGCGCTAAGATCAAGTAGGACTAGTATTGAGATACAGCCTTGGTCAGAAGCTAAAAGTAAATCATTTGTAATTTTAACTAGCGCAGTTTCTGTACTATGATGCGGTCTGAATCCTGACTGGAATTTTTCATAGATATCATTTTCTTGCAAAAAAGAGCACAATTGAGCGGACACTACTTTTTCAAGTATTTTGGACATAAATGGAAGATTTGAAATGGGTCTGTAATTTGCCAAGTTATTTGGATCTAATTGCGGTTTCTTAATGAGCGGTTTTATTACTGCCAGCTTGTATATTTTTGGGACATGACCTAAAGTTAAAGACGAGTTAATAATATTGAGGAGAGGCTCTTCCACTGCAGGTAATAGTTCTTTCAGTAGTTTAGTGGGTATTGGATCTAATAAACATGTTGTTGGTTTAGATGCAATGATAAGTTTATTTAGCTCCTCCTGTCCTATCGTTGTAAAGCGGTTTAGTTGTTCTAGAGGGGCCATAATTGAAGACACCATAGCGGATTGTACATTTATAATTTTGTTTCGGATGCTTTCTATTTTCGCATTGAAGTAATTCATAAAATCATTACTACTAAACTGTAACGGTATATTTTGCTCTGGTGATGTCTGTTTATTTGTTAGTCTAGCCACGGTGTTAAATAAAAACCTTGGATTATTTTGGTTATTTTCGATTAGTTTGCGGAGATGCTTAGCCCTGGCTGTTTTTAGTGTCTTTTTATAACGTGACATACTGTCTTTCCACGCGATTCTAAAGACCTCTAAATTAGTTTGTTTCCATTTACGCTCTAAGTTGCGAGTTTCTCTCTTGATAGCATGCGTAGCACTGTTGTACCATGGTGCTTTAATTTTCTCTCGAACCTTTTTTAATCTAATTGGCGCAACAATATCTAATGTACTAGTAAGAATGGTGCTTAAACTGCTAGTCATTTCCTCTAATTCATCTGTTTGTTTGGGTTCACTTTGCAGCTTAGATAGATCAGGTAAGCTATTTGAAAATCCATCTATAGTGGTTGGAAGGATTGTTCTGCCTGGTCTATAACGTGGTGCAACATGACATATTTCATCAGTACGTATTATGCAAGTCACCATGTAATGATCAGTGACATCATCGCTTTGCGGTATAATATCTATATCAGTTGGATCGGTTCCATATGATATAATTAAATCTAGTGTATGATTTAGACGATGAGTGGGACCACTGACGTTTTGTTTGACCCCAAAGGAGTTTAATAAGTCTGTAAACGCAGCCCCTAAAGCATCATTTGTATTATCTACATGTATGTTAAAATCTCCAGCAATTATTGCTTTATCGACATTTACCAATAGATCCGAGAGAAAGTCTGCGAACTCTTTTAGGAATTCAGCATATGGCCCTGGAGGTCTATATACAGTAGCCAGGGCTAGAGATAATATGGATTTCCTTCTTACATCTAAGAGCGTAACATTTAGCACAAGTACTTCAAATGAATTAAACCTGTGACCTGTTTTCTGAGTAATATTAAAAATATCTTTATAGATTGTTGCAACACCGCCGCCACGACCGATCAGACAAGGCTCATGTTTATAACAGTATCCTGGCGGAGTAGATTCGTTTAGACCGAAATACTCATTTGGTTTAAGCCAGGTTTCAGTAAGGCACAGAACATCGAAGTTATTGTCTGTGACCATTTCATTTACAATAACCGCCTTAGGTGTGAGCGATCTAATGTTTAGGAGACCTAGCTTTAGAAATTGTTTTTGTTCACTGATATTTAGATTTTCTGGTTTAATTACAATAAGATTTTTGCTAGATCCTACACTAGATTTATTGTTTGGCTTCACTAAACGAGGAATAGACACAGTTTCTATATAATGTTCCACACTATGCTTATTAGTTAAGTTTGGACCGCAAAGGCTGTAATTTGGACTTTGACTCATTAGTCATCTGGTGCGTAGTGTCTTGGAAATGTTGTCCGACAGCACAGCCGCTCCGATTCGGCTGGGATGGAGTCCATCTGTGCTGTACAGCCTCGGTCTTTCCCAAAACAGATGCCAGTTATTTACAAAGTGCAGCCTCTGTTCATTACACAATGACATTAACCATTCATTTAATGCAAAAAGTCTACTGAACCTTTCCTGTCCTTGTCTGTACGTGGGAAGCGGTCCAGACACGATGATCGCTGCTTTAGGCGCTGTGCTGCGTACCGTCTCGATCAGGCTCCTGTAGTCCTTCTTCAGAACCTCCGTCTGCCGCAGCCTAATGTCGTTCGCTCCCGCGTGCAGCACAACAGCTCCGACGCGCTCGTCCCCGTTCAGGATCTCGGGAACCTGTGCAGCGACATCAAGAACACGAGCACCAGGAAAGCAGTGAGTGCGCACCTTACCTTTATCCGAATTAGCGCGGACATGGCGGACTATGGATGTGCCGATGATCACGGCGTCATCGCGTTCCGGCTCGCGAAGAGGGGAGAAGCGGTTCCGGGTGGAGATCTCGAAGACCGGGAGGGGCGGAGAGGCAGCTCTGGTCCTGGCTCGTGTCTTCCGCTGTGTGATCCATGGTCCATGTTGTTTCGGTGCCGGAGTGAATGAAGCCTGAGATGATCGCATCTTCCTCGGCAGAGTAACATACGGAGTAGACGAACTCGGAGTCAAAGAGTGATTTGATTTGTTAGCGTCGGCGCGTGATGCTTCAAGCGTTGAGCGCCGATCCAACAGCTCGGCTTGCTTCACCAGCAGACCGCGGATCTGTTTCTCGACGTATTCCAGCTCCTGCTTCACCATGAAGAGCTCGAATGTGTCTTCACCTGCACTCAAAGGTAATGTTAGACACGCATCTGATATGTTCGCCATTATAACGGATGATCAGTAAATTAGTAGTGATACTACAACTATCACTACTAATTTAGGATTGAAATGTCGGAAATAACCAGGATTCAGTGAAACGGGTGTAAAATGAGACGATCGGGTGGAATGCTAGCGGGCTAAAGGCTAGTAGCCAGGATTAGGAAGGTTGGATATAAGTAGCGATATCAAAGCAATCCAATTGTTTTTTTATAAGGAATACTATCGAGGATAAGTTCACATAATATAAAAATAGAAAGTGCTTGTTTATAAATAAGTGGTAAAGAAGAAAATCAAGGATTAGTGAAGAAATTCTCCGGAGCTACAAACACAAACAACCGATCGCTCGCCATAAAACCATTGAATACATTTGTTAAATGTCTTTAACACAAAAGAAATGTATTTCTCTTTGTTCAGAGACACTGCCACATTCCAATTGTGCCCTAAAGTCTTGTAACTTGATACTCACTTGAGTAAGTAAGTGAGTGAATGTGTGCGTGTGGGAGGAGGTTTGAGTCGCCTGGCAAAGTCCTTACATGAATTAAGAGAATACGATTTGTTTGATAGCAAGCACGAGGTATTCACACTCTAGAGTTATAAACAATCACAATAATCACATGATTTATATGTGATCTAAGCATAACACAAACACAAACCTGAATTGTAGGAAGCAATAATAATTATGATGTTTGATTATAATTCCAAGAATTGTTCTGTTTGAGTTTTAATGATCTTATGTGTGAGATCTGAGATCTCAACAGTGAGGTCATGGTATGTTCGACTCGTGGGGGAAGAGGTCCGTGGAAAATCTTTGTCAGCGGATCAAAGGGTGGCCCCCTTCATGTGGTACTCTCCTTGGTCTGACTCGGCAGGACCATAAAAAGTCTTCTGAGGGGGGATTTATTGTCCCCCAAAGTAGACCTTTTGGAGCCATCCAGTCGATGGAATGTAAGCTCCAGAAAATGGAGAGCTGGATCACATTTGAATTAATTCCATGAGAGATGAATTTGATTAAGTTGTGTTTGATTCGCCTCAATTCGTTAAACATTCACACACCGACGGCTGTGTCAGCCATACAAGACACCATCCAGCTTATCGGGACACCTCAACACTTGGTCAGGTGGAACTAGGGATTGAACCACCAACCTTCTGGTTTGTAGAAAACCTACATGAAACACTGAGCCACTGCCGCCCTGAAAAGCATGTTATAGTCACTCAGAAAAGTTTTGGAACTGCAAAATCACAGTCAGTGAGAGAATGATTCTGCTTCAGCATCATGTCTTTATCTTGGTCCGGCCAGAGGAGTTTCTCCACATCACAGAGAGTGTTATCTTGCCAGGAAAAGGGAAAAACCCTAAAACAGATCCAGCCTTGACAACATTCTCTACACCTGTGCTTCCTCTTCCTCCTTGTTCACCTCCTCTTTTACTCTTCCTCCTCTCCCTCTAATATTGTTTCCATCCATTGTTGGTATCAACATTCAGTGCGACATTTTGAGTTTGTTTTGGCACTCTGAACTGTATTATGTACAGTTGGTTTGGACTCATCATTAGAAATAAGTGTAAACCATTTTGAGTCATTGTGTATAAACGATGACAACTGTATTTCATCTTTGTTTCAACTTTTGCCTGAATGTGTTAGCGTTTTGAAACATAAGTGCATCACAGTACGAAATGTGTTACAGTAAGGGAGAATGTTTAGAGTTTTGCAAAAAGAGTTGCAAAGTGTTTTAACTACTCGACCTTGTTTAATATTTTACAGAAAACGAATCGGTTACCTAATGTAACCTCAGTTCTAGATGAGGGAACGAGTATTGCGTAAGCTAGCTTACGCTACGGGAAAGATTAATCTTTTCTGAGAAGTTGAAGCCAAACAAATATTTCCATAATTTGTATCCATTGTCAAGGCAGTTCCACTGCAGCAGACCATGAGCGGGCTAGCTAGAAGCTCATTGGTTTGCTCAGAGAGAACTGCTTAAGCCTATCGGAGAGCCGGGCTGAACTCGCGACCAGTAAGGGAGAATGTTTAGAGTTTTGCAAAAAGAGTTGCAAAGTGTTTTAACTACTCGACCTTGTTTAATATTTTACAGAAAACGAATCGGTTACCTAATGTAACCTCAGTTCTAGATGAGGGAACGAGTATTGCGTAAGCTAGCTTACGCTACGGGAAAGATTAATCTTTTCTGAGAAGTTGAAGCCAAACAAATATTTCCATAATTTGTATCCATTGTCAAGGCAGTTCCACTGCAGCAGACCATGAGCGGGCTAGCTAGAAGCTCATTGGTTTGCTCAGAGAGAACTGCTTAAGCCTATCGGAGAGCCGGGCTGAACTCGCGACCAATGAGAAGCAGGCACGCTCTCATTAAGGTAGAGCCCGCCAGAAAGGGTGTGGCTAGACAGTATAAATTGTCTCTCTCAAGCTGATTAGTTGATTTTTTCAGAGTGAAGGGAAAACGCTAGTAGCGCAAGCACGGCCAGGCCAATACTCATTCCCTCATCTAGAGAGAACCGAGGTTACGTTAGGTAACCGATTCATTCTCTTACGAGAGGTTCTCTTGTATTGCGTAAGCTAGCTTATGCTACGGGAACACCTGGTCAACGCTGTGTGCGCTATGTGACCACTAATGAGTCCCAGGGGGAATCCGGGGGACCCTTAGGAGTGGCGTGAATGTGGTAAGCCAGCAAGCGGGCCCGTGATTGTGTATTACATAAGCACCTAGGGGAAGCACAAGCGGCGAACCGGTTGTGTGAGTGACTCCCAATAAAGCAGCTCATCAAAGGAGCTGAAGCATACTAGACAGCTAGTAATTTAGCCTGCAGGGCGGGGACTTCCAGATTGTAAAATCTGACAAAGGTGGACGGGGAGGCCGTAGGAAATTCCGCAGGACCATGCCCACGATGAGGCCATGCCTCTAGTGGAATGAGCCCTGATGCCCAGAGGGCAAGGCAGGCTTTTAGATGCATAAGCAGAGGCAATAGCCACTAAAATGTCCACTATCCATCTAGACAGTGTCTATTTAGAGGCAGCCAGACCCTTGGTGCACCCCCCGAACGAGACAAAAAGCTGCTCAGAGCGTCTGAATGCGGCAGCGCGTGTAGTGTACAATCTCAGAGCCCGAACCGGACAGAGGATATTGGCATCACATTCACTATCGGATGCGGGCAGAGTCGATAGAGAGATAACCTGAGCCCTGAATGGGGTACCAATCGCTTTAGGGACATAGCGATGCCTAGGTCAAGACACGCAGCGCTAGACGAGAGCATGTGAAGGTCCCCCACACGTTTACAGAGAACAGAGCAGTCAGAAAAACGGTTTTGAGCGAGAGATATTTAAGGTCCACGGATAAGAGCGGGCAGCAGGGCCAGTCTGCCACTGTCCATGGCTGCAGTGCCGTGAGACATGTCTGCGTAACCTTGATCAGCTGGCGGCCTGTGATCCACACACGATGAGACACACGACTCTTTAACCAGAGCTGAAGCGGGCGCATGTGCAGAAGGCCCAGCTGAAGCACAGCGGAGGCTGAGGCCATATAACCCAACATCTTCTGAAAGGGTTTCAGAAGTGTGCGGGTGCCCATCCGAAACGAAGCGGCTAGTCGCTGAACACTGTGCGCGCGCTGTGTAGACAAGCGGACCTTCATAGTGACCGAGTTCAGCTCTATCCCCAGGAAGGAAATAGTCTTACTGGGTTGAAGGGAGCTCTTCATCCAGTTGACAGAGTGACCCAAAGTTTTCAGATGGTCGAGGAGAACTGCACGATGCGACAGAAGCTCCGTCTGTGATTGTGCCAAAATCAGCCAGTCGTCCAGATAATTTAATATATGCAGCCCACTTCATGAAGGTACGGGGTGCTAGAGATAGGCCGAACGGGAGAACGGCGAATTGATAAACTTGACCCTTGAAGGCGAAACGTAAGAACGGCCCGTGACGGGGATTTATCTGGATCTGAAAATAGGCGTCTTTCAGGTCTAGAGAGATGAGCCAGTCTCCCTGGTGCACGTGCGCGAGAAGTTTCGAAACGGTCTCCTCATGAGCGCTTTGTTCAGAAACCTGAGATCTAAGATCGGCCTGAGGCCACCGTCTTTCTTGGGAACAAGAAAATAATGGCCGTAAAACCCCGACTGTCTTTCTTGGGAACAAGAAAATAATGGCCGTAAAACCCCGACTCGGTCATAGATGGTGGAACTCTCTCTATGGCGCCTTTTTGCACATAGCGGGCTGGACACGGGGTGTGGGCACGTTTAAGCTGTATGTGGCAACGGGACCTACACTCAGAGAGGAGTTTATGGGCCGTGAGACAGAGCGAGCAGAGAGGGGACACATGCACGAGCTCGTGGGCGTGCTTATATTCTCTGATATTAGAGCGGGCTGAGCCCGCTCTGTGGGGATGGGCTCTGTGAGAGACATGGGACTTGTGGTGCATAAAAAGAGAAATTTATGCTCTTTCTGAGAATTCTCTGGGTAGCGGTGAAAACAGCTTTTTGTCGCTCGCTAGCGGGCAGGGAGACCGGATTGTTTGTGGCGGTGAACACTACTGCAGTCGGCAAGGCAACAGGGACTAGCAGAGGGGGAAGTTTTGACGGCGGTCCGGCCGCGGCGGGAGAGAGCCGTCCTTTTCTCAGCTGTGCTAGGCTACTTCTGATGATCAGGCTTCAGCGTGATTTTGGGTCGAGGCCCCCGGGGAGGCTGCTGAGAAGGGCGCTGGGGTGGGGCTCTAGCAGGGGGCTGGTCACGAGAGCGGCCTGCAGAAGAGCTAGTGCGGCGGGGCAGAAACAAGTTCATGGCCTGGGTGGCTTTCTGGACCTCTGAGAACCGGTCAACGATACCCATTACAGCAGATCTGAAGAGGCCGGTTGGAGAGAGGCGCGCGTTCAGAATCTCCCATGTCGGCGAGTGTGAGCCACAAATGTCTCTCAGACACAAAGAGGGTGGCCATGCATCTCCCCAGAGCTTGTGCAGCGGCTTTAGTGGCGCGAAGGACGAGGTCCGTAGCACTTCTCAGATCCGTAACAGCAAGGGGGTTTCTACCGCTCTCAGCCCACTCACGGAAAATGTCGCTCAGGTGAATTTGGAGGACTGACATGGAGTGGAGCGCCAAGGCGGCCTGACCGGCGGCGGTATAGGCGCGAGCATGGAAGCTCAAGGTCGCTCTGCAGGGTTTTGAAGGAAGCGCGGGAGAAGAACGCCATCTAGCAGAGGGCGGGCAGAGGTGTGCAGCGACCAAGTCCTCGACGGGCGGCATGGCTGTATATCCCTTCTCGGCGGAGCGGTTTCTGGCCGGGAGCGGGGCATTCCAGGACTTCGTGAGCTCAGCATGAAGTTCAGGTAGGAATGGGGCGGCCCGGTTAAAAGTGGGAGCAGCACGCCGGTGAAAATAGCTGCCGTCCATCCGGTTCGGAGCTTGCTCGACCACTCGAGGCCGAGGCGTTTGACGGCCTGGGAGAGGAGGCGCATGAGTTCCTCCTCAATTCCGGCGCGGGTCCCGGCAGACTCTCTCGCAGAAGAACCGAGAGAGGACCATTCCTCAATGTCGGAGGAGAGCAGTGAACAGGAAACCTTCTCCTCCGCGGCGTCATCGGAGGCGACAGAGCAGCCACTCGGCGGCAACTGCATGTCCGGCTGGGGCGGGAGAGCGGGGAGCGGGAGGCAACGGCGGCCCGCATGGTTCCGCTGGGCGCTCTGGCGGCCTCTGGGAGCGGCGTTTTTTCTTCCACAGTGAAATGAGAGGCGGTGCGGGAGCGGTCTTGACGGGCTGAAGTCGTGCCCGCAGGGAAGACGACGGCAGGTCCTCGCAGTGGTCGCATCCTCCGTCAGCGAGGGCGATCTCTGCGTGCCCCAATCCGAGGCAGGGGGCGCAGATGACATGGTGATCTCCATCCTCGAGAGGAGGGTGGCAAGAACCACAGAAATTTCGAGGCATCTTTAAAAAGACACTCAAGCTCTTTTAGTAGGACGAGGAAGGATACACGTCGGCGGATGGCGCTACCTTGCAGGGCGGCTGAAGGTGGCGAAGACCGCCAGCTTCTTCAGTCTCCGGAGCTCACTAGAAGGTGCCTTCTCGGCGGCGACGGCTTCTTCTCAAACAGCGGAAGCGTGTAGCTCGCTTAAGGATGAAATAATCAGCCTAAGATAGCCCAAATTATACTGTCTAGCCACGCCCTTTCTGGCGGGCTCTGACGCAATGAGAGCGTGCCTGCTTCTCATTGGTCGCGAGTTAAGCCCGGCTCTCCCATAGGCTTAAGCAGTTCTCTCTGAGCAAACCAATGAGCTGCTAGCTAGCCCGCTCGTGGTCTGCTGCAGTGGAACTGCGTTAACAATGGATACAAATTATGGAATAATTTTTTGGCTTCAACTTCTCAGAAAAGATGAGTCTTTCCCGTAACGTAAGCTAGCTCACGCAATACAAGAGAACCTCTCGTAAGAGAAAGGGATTTATTCGACAAATTGGTTTAAGCTATTGAGAATTTGGTTCATAAAATGGGGTATAGCATTTCTATAAATCAAATCCAGGTTACACTGTACACATTGTTACACTGCATAAATTAGATCAACACCTAGTTGATTGCACCAAGTGTTCCGGGATCAATTCCCAGAATATCCATATCCAGACCAAATGGTAGACCTGCACCGAGAGATGACAACGCAGCCCTGAATGTCAGCGCACCCCATGCCGAGTCCTAGAGACAGCTACGAAGACCTGGTCGATCAGACAAATCCACTGCACAGACCACTATGTGATGAAACTTGTGATGGAGTCAAATCATAATCACATGAACGTTGGTTAGACCAGAGGAGAACTGGACCCTGACTGACTGAGCCTGGTTTCTCCCAAGGTCCCCTTATTGGATGAGAGCTGAACAATGATACTATTGACTTTTCAGAGCTGCTTTGTAACATTGACCATTATTTTCCTGTTTCACTGTAAAGCTGCTTTAAAACAATCTGTATTGTATAAAGTGCTATATAAATAAAGGTGACGGTAAATAAATGGTGGTGGAGACTTTGTGGAAGTGTTTTTATTAGTTTTGCAGTCAGTATAACATTTAAGCATTTTCATTCACCAACAACCACAGGTTTGTCCTTATCACTCAAGATTGCATATATGTGATGGCACTGCATTTTTAGACCAACGTTACAACAAATGAGCATGTACATCAAATTGAACCCCTACCAGAGTACGTATGACACAAGTCTCTAATTAAATACCATATGCAGATTTTACAAACATTTTACACATGGATACTGACATGTTCCAATCTTAAAACTGGGCAACTTTTCCCCCCACTTCATTTCCACATTTTTTTTTTCATATCATACGACTGCTTTCTTGCTAACTGTAGAGATTCTTCAACTGACGAAATGGTTGAAAATTAAGTTAAGCCCAGATGCCTTTTTCTAGTCTTTCTGACATGTTATATAATCCAGTAAGTTTTATAATGGACTCAATGGTGGCATATCACACTATACAGTAGAGAAGACATTGTTTGCAAGATCAATTATTTAAAAGTAAATCGTAGATATATCTGAAACGATCACTCAAATTCCATGTGCAAAAATAAGCATATGAAAACATTAAATGAAATGTATAAGATGAGACAAATGACACGAAAACATTTCTTAAAAGACAGCAAATAGACATTCAGTGTATGTAAAACAGTAATCAAGTGTATGGGGTATTTTGTGCAGTACCTTTACATACATAAGTAGCATGCAGTGTAGTGATTGTAAAGTAAAATTATCTGCCAGATGTTTTCTTCAAATGGTGGGTCCCAAAAGTTGATGCTTTACAACTAATTCTTGAAAAAAATTAAAAAGCATCTATCAATAGTTAACAAAAGACTTAACCAAAGGTCAAATTTAAAAACATAATAGATCCAGTTTTTGCAACAAAACAAAGCAATCACTCAGCCAAGCTAATATATAGTCCAAAGATCACTTAATAAAATGGTATATTTGTTAAGGGCTCAATGCTTCCCATTGGGAAAACAAAATAATCATTAACATATATTCAACTTCTAAAGTTGACAAACGCCATTTCTGAAGTGATTATCTCTCATTCAAAGGCTGCATATACTAAAAGGTTTAAGGCAGAAAAAAAAAAGAAAAAAGAAGAAGCTCAAATGTTACAAAGCACACAATGGTCGAAGTGTTAAAACACTGGCATCAAAAAAGTAACTAAAATTCACTTTGGAAACTATTTTTCTGAATGAGGGTGAATTGCATGTTTCAAAATAAAAATATTTAAACTTATGACACAATCCCTGAAACCAAAATCTTCACTAAACACTTCCTGAGGCTAAAGCTAAATATTTCAAATATTTCTTAACTTGAATACTCAACATTTCCAAATTAAAAGAAATGTGCATTTGGCAGATTTCAGAACAAAATCCTATAAAAGTCAAATAAAATCACATAAAACGGAGTTCATGATTTACTGGTGCAGAGGAGAAGCCTTTGTCACCATTGATACTTCTGTCTGGTTAAGAATAAATCTGCGGAAATAAAAAATAAATAAAAATGGGATAATTCATACATGTGCTGAGGGTCTCTTGAGCACAGCACTGTATTTCATAGGAACTCGATCTGCCTTCAGCTGAATATTCAACAGAGTGAAGATGGAGATCTCCTGTAGAAGAAGACAACACACCATTATCCACTGCAAGAAATAACCATGGTATGTGATTACTAGGATGTTCCGAGATGTAGTGAAGGTGTTGATAGGTAGTTTCTATGATATTTTGAGTGGTTTTGGCTCAGGGTCAACCCAGGCTTTGTTGGTGCCCTGGGAGAGATTTTAGATTGGCATCACTGAAACACTGGCAACACTAAAATTGATCAAATAAAAATAAATTAATTAATAATAAAAAAAACCATTTAATTTATACAAAGTTGCCCTTTCTTGTGTTCCTCCCTTAGCCAAATTTAACATCCATTCAGCCGAATAAGTCAGTGTTGTAAAATGCAGTCTATTTGCTAAACTGTGGGACGTGATTAATTTTAAAGAGTGTTATTAAAAAAAAAAAATATTAAGCTGAGAAAGAGATGCTGTTTCCCCAGGCAGCCTCCTGAGGGTGCGCCCCGAGATGGTGAACGGGCATAGGCAAACTTTACTGTGGGCTCCAGGTACTCTCCTAAACGGTCAAATAGCCAACACACAAAAATGTCGAAATACCGTTTTGTTAAGTATCCTCATAAACACAGTCGGTTATATCTAAAGTGAAAATGAACATTTGGGAAAGCGTGTTTGATCTGTGCAGCCATTAAAGTCATTAATGTTAATCAAATAGAAAGCATCCGAAACAATTGTAAATGTACAATCCTCTATGGTGTCTTATGATTCAGCCTCAATTATCGCCCCTCAAGAACAACTACACCGCTTAACAACTAAGACAGGAAGAGCTAAATAAACGCATCATTGCATCTAAAACAACAACATGTTTATTAGGTTCAATACCCACTAAACTACTGAAAGCAGTGTTACCTGTAGTGGAAGAGCCTTTTCTCAATATTATTAACTCGTTTTTTAGGTCATGCTCCAAAAATATTCAAGCTGGCAGTAATAAAACCTCTTATTAAAGGTGCATTGCGCAACATTTCATGTTAAAAATAGCCGTTTTCTAACCCATACATGCTTAAACAATCACCTGATGAGCTGAATGAGCCCTTCTTTGATCACTGCGATCACCTCTATAATCCTGTACAGTGAAATATATAAGAGGGATTCGGGCTCAAATCTGAGACTGGCCGTGACGTCATGCGCGTTCGCGCTCGCCTGGCTATGTCTGGCAGGTTCGTGTAGCTATTCGCCGCCGTTCTCCATATCAGAGAAGACAACTCGAGCGACACAACTCAGCTTTCCACAAAAGTAGACGATGGATTCAAAGGGGCTGTTTACACCTGGTCACTTCATGCGTTTTCTGTGATCGGATAGCTATTCGATCGTGAAAAGACCAGGGTGTAAATGCCCTCCGAAACGCATTCGAGATGGATTTGAATCCGATCGCTCATGAGGACGTGGTCTGGGCCGCATTCCAGACGAAACTGGACAAGTGAAAATGCATCTGGTTGTTGAAACCAAGCTATGTGTCATGTTATTTTAGTCATAGCCTATATGACGACGCGATGACTGTAACAAAAGATGTGTGCCGCACAGTGTGCGGCTGATGCTCCTTTGGTTATGAACAGCTCGTGCAAATGTGTATGTGTGTGTGTTCCTCCATGAACGCGCACAGCTCTGGTTACAGTTTCGCTTGTTGCCAGAGGGGGCGTAGTTCTGCAAAAACTCAGATACTTGCGTTTAGCTCCTTTAAGAAACCGCAATTAGATCCAAATACCTTAGCAAATTACAGACCCAATTCAAATCTTCCTTTTATGTCTAAAATACAAGAAAAAGTTGTCAGCTCAATTGTGCTCTTTCTTGCAAGAAAATGATATCTATGAAAATTTTCAGTCAGGATTCAGACCGCATCATAGCATAGAAAATGCGCTATTTAAAATTATAAATGATTTACTTTTAGCTTCTGATCAAGGTTGTATCTCAATACTAGTTCTACTCGATCTTAGCGCTGCGTTCGACACTATAAATCATAAATACTCTTGGATCAACTACAAAACTACACTGGTGTTCAGGGACAGGCATTAAGTTGGTTTTTGGACCGTTACCATTTTGTCTGTTTAAATGGGGGAAAAAAAAAAAAAAAAAAAAAAAAAAAAATTCGAAGATAACCTCAGTAGACTATGGAGTACCGCAAGGATCGTTGTTAGGCCCTCTGCTATTCTCAATATATATGCTGCCACTTGGTAATATTATAAGAAAACATGGAATTAATTTCCACTGTTATGCTGACGACACTCAATTATATATTTCATCACGACCAGATGAAAACTCATCTAAACTCACAGAGTGTCTCAAAGATATAAAATGCTGGATGACGCGTAATTTCCTGCTATTAAATTCAGATAAAATGGAGGTAATACTTATTGCTCCAAAAAACTACCCGCAAAACCTCTTGCAATACAACTTTAATATAGAAGGATGTCCTGTTACTTTATCCACTACAGTAAAAGAACTGGGTGTTATACTAGACCGCAACTTGTCTTTCAAACATATTTCATATGTTACAAGATCAACCTTTTTCCACCTTAGAAACATTGCAAAGCTACGCAACATGCTATCTGTTTCTGATGCAGAAAAGTTAGTTCATGCATTCATGACCTCGAGACTAGATTAAGGTATTGCTTTATTAGCTGGTTGTCCTGCATCCTTAATAAAAAAAAGCTACAGTTAGTGCAAAATGCAGCTGCTAGAGTTCTTGCTAGGTCAAGAAAATATGATCATATAACGCCAATTATATCATCTCTACACTACTACTACTGACCTATAAAGCCCTAACTGGTTTAGCTCCTGTGTATTTAATGGGCCTTCTATCGCCCTACAATCCATCGCGTTCTTTATGATCACTAAATTCGAGGCTTCTGGTCATTCCTAGGATATCTAAGTCCACTAAAGGGGAGGGCATTCTCACATTTAGCTCCTAAACTCTGGAATAGCCTTCCTGATATTGTCCGAGGCCAGATCCAGATTAGCTGTCCCAGTTTAAAACTAGATTAAAGACGCATCTCTTTAGCCAAGCATTCACATAATGCTTACCTTTTATTCCTATGTTGAATCAGATCGAATTTAATATTATAAAACTTGAAGAGTCTGTAGGTTATTTGTATAGGTTGCATAGTGTTTACAGTCATTATGTTCCTGTTGATATTGCGTGAATGACGGGTGGTTGGGCAGAAATTGTGTTTTGCGGTAGGTGGTATGCCATACGGAACCGTTG
Organism: Pimephales promelas; assembly: GCF_016745375.1. The sequence goes on from NW_024121555.1 coordinate 4,162,540, forward strand.
CCACTGAAACAGCATTAATGCACCACCTAAATGCGTTTTCTCCATGTACATTTCTGAAATGCAGTTTTTGTAAAGCTGCTTTGAAACAATATGTATTGTGAAAAGCGCTATACAAATAAATTTGAATTGATCAAACAACAAGATAAAAATCACACAACAAAAGTTTTTCATTCAAGAGCAGTTTTAAATTAACCTGGCCCTAGCCAGATGAATTTCGCTCCGCCTAGCTCCACTCATCCATCTGGAACCGATCCATTGAAAGAGCGTTTCAGAAAGCTGGGCCTTATCAAAAATCCTTGCATATGATTGGATAAGCCACTTGTCTGTCATCTTTATCGACGTGCTATTACAAACACCGAAGCCAACCCGTGAAGCTGATGAGAGCGACGCAGGAAAAGACAAAACAGAACAGAAAACATCGTTTCCACCAACAAAAGCCTTCAGAGCCGTTCTCTGATGTTCTTTTAATGAAACAATATTAGGTAGATTGGACAACACGGATGAAATAGCAGCATCAATGTTAACGCTTGCTTCCTCGATGCGAGCCGCCATTGTTGTCTGAATCAAAACAGTCTCACGGTCGCTTCTCCACTACGTCACATCTATGAAACTCCCGCCCTGCGTCCTGATTGGCTAAGCCATAAAGTTGGTTGGAGAAATCACTCTCAATGGAAGAGGTTCCAGATGGATGTGAGTGAAGCTAGGCGGAGCTAAGCGGAACGACATTCATCTGGCTAGGGCCAGGTTAGTTTTAAATAAGGACTAGTCTGTATTTAATGTATACTGCAGTGTTATTTTACATTTGATGACTTTATTCAATTTCTGTTGTAGGCTATTTCTTATCTGAATACTACTGTTAGTACATTTTTTACATTTAATTTGTATTTTTGTTTTGTTGTATTGCTGACTGTTTACTTGTCTTCTGTAACTGAGGACTTTTTACTTACATTAATCGACCTAGTATTAGTTTTAGCAGTATCGATAGTTGTGAAATTACATTTTTTTAATAAAAAAATTACATGCATCATGACTTTGACACCCAGCAATAATTGTGATTTCAATATTGACCAAAATAACCGTGATTATGATTTTTGCCATAATCGAGCAGCCCTACGCTAACGTGGGCGCATGCGTTCGAACGGTCCACAAAAGACCGCCCACTCTCCTAAAGAGTAAACATTATGGGGAGCGCACTAGCCAGATTTAGAAATGAAAAAGCACAATGTTCTCTCCTGTTTTTTGAAACGCACTTGCAGCATTCGGCATGGTCTTGCAGCCGCAGAGCAGAAATGAAATGAAAGCTGCTGCTTACCATGTTTTTCCGTCGTCTCCGGGCGCGCCCCTATCTTTTTGCACCCTAGTGTTGCCTATGCTAAAGGCCGGCCCTGTTTTAGCTCTTGTTAACTGGGTCTTCTGAGAACACTGCTATTTGGTTACAAGGGTGTTAAGCAGGTGCCAGGTGTTGCTAGGATCTGAATGGTTTTAAGAAAGTTGATACACTATATGGAGAAAAGTATTGGCACACAACTCTTAATTATTGAATTCAGGTGTTTTAATCAGACCCATTGCCAAAGGTGTACAAAATCAGACAAGAGTTCAGTGAATTGACCAAGTGTGGTACTGTGATAGAATGCCACCTTTGCAATAAGTTAGTTTGTGAAATTTCAGCCCTGCTAGATATATCATGGTCAACTGTGAGTGATATTATTGGAAAGTGGAAGTATTTAGGAATGGCAGCAACTCAGCCACGAAGCGGAAGACCACTTAAAGTCACAGAGAGGGGTCACCAAGTTCTGAAGAGCATGCAGCATAAACGTCACCGAAGCTCTTCTGATTCCATACTCGAAGAATTCAAGACTTCCACTGCCATGACATTCTACTGGATGAATGGGCAAATATTCCCTCAGAAAAACTCTAAAATCTTGTGGAAAGCCTTCCCAGAAGAGTGATGGCTGTTATAGCTGCAAATGGGGGACAAACTCCATTTTAATGTCTATTTGTTTAGAATGCAATGACACTATAGTCACTGTTGGTGTAATGGTCAGGTGTCCCAATACTTTTGTCCATATATAAGCAGTTGGTACGGTGTCCCAGGCAGTTTCTTGGGTGTTGCCAAGCGGTTGTTAGGACGTTCGAGTGTTTTTATATTTTGCTATGTGGTTGCTAGATTCTGAGTGGTTTGGAACATTGTTATGTGGATCGCTGCTTCTGTTACAAATGTAAAAGCATATCCTCATGATTAAACAGTTTTTGTTAAACATTTCGAAATTGTAAACATTGTGTTTGCAACTTCACTCATTATAAACCGACCAATATAACAGATATTGTAAGAATGAGTCTTTAAGCAAACAGAAGAAAGCTGCATGTAGTAGCGCACCTGTTGTAACTCCTTTCCTGGGTCACCCGTTTCCCAAAAAAGCGTCATCTCCGGTTTTTTTCCCACTTTACGGAAGTTGACCGCCTTTAGTCCCTCTAATGACTTCAAGAGAAACACAGCATGTTATTTATTATTAATTATTTCATGCATTATTAAAAAGCAATGAATGTTTTTTCTGATGTGGTCATTTACAGTATAGCGTGCTGCTTTATACCTCTGCTGTTAACCACATTACATTCAATGGATTTAAAGGGGTATTCACAGCTGGCAAAATTAGCTTTTAATTCAACTTGTCTACCTATATGGTAGAAAGGTGAATCATCTGAATCATCAAAATCAACAAAATCATGGGGTTGGTGGGTCATTGTTAGATCATCGCTGATTAATCATGGGACCATGTGAGTATATATATATATCATGGAACTTGTTGTGATATGTAACTATTGTTATGATTGATATGTAATTGTGGGAGTCGCGCAACGTCAGTGGGGCGCCTCGGAGAGCGCTGAATGCATGTGACTGTGTTATGCTCAAGTAGCTTAGCTGTAGCAATAAGAGTCGGTTAATAAAACAGTTCATTCCAAGCAAGATGACTTGGTTCCTCTTTCATTTAAAAGCATCGACACATGACAGGACTATTACATTTAGAATAACCGTCTAGCCAGGATATCTTCAGAGTTTCTGAACAACAACCTTGCAAAAAAAATACTGCCGATACATTATTATTTTCAAATGTTAAATGTTAGGCCTGTAAAGAGAAATCAAAGGTTAAATATTTTGGTCTGTAAAGAAAGTTAGTTTATGATTCATTTTTTTTTAAATTCCCACTACAAGAACAACGTTCTTGAATTAATAATTTATTAGATTCACTCTGGTCTGTTATTGTAAGGACAACGACTTTACATTTTCACATCCCTAAAAATGACGTGGAACAAGTCACGTCAGACACACACGAGACGAGAGTTCAAGAGATCACAATTCTCGCGCATGCGTCGTGGAAATCTCTTGAACTCTCGTCTCAGGCCTACAAGGAAGAAATGGGAGTAGTCGAATAAAGTCATTATTTTTGTTTGTTTTTTCGCACAAAAAGTATTCTTGTCGCTTGATAAACTTATACTTGAGCCACTGTAGTCACATGGAATATTTAAACATTTACTTCATTGAATTTCTGGGCCGTCAAGTTTCGATCCCTTAGGAGCCTATGTAGCAGTGATTCACCTTCAAATTTAATCAAAAATATCTTCATTTATGTTCCTAAGATGAACGAAGGTCTTACGGGGTTGGAACAGCATGGGGGTGAGTAATTCATGACTTAATTTTCATGTTTGGGTGAACTAACCCTTTAAGACATTGTAAAGCACATTGTGTTGCAATGTGTGTTGTCAACTTGTGTTGCTTTAATTGTGCATCTGGCAGACTGATACATCCACGCTGTGGATGAAGGAAAGATTTAGAAGATCTTTTCTTCTGGCGGCTGTGAGACTTTATAATCAGTATTGTTAAGCATTATACAGAAACTACTACGAAATTATATAGAAACGACTATGCTATAAATTCAATGCACAATATCACTTTGCATCGTTAATGGGATTTTGTTTTTATTGTTTTTATCTGTTTTAAGCTTAAGGAGAAGCATGTTTTATACATATATTTATCTTAACTTATTATTCTACTCTATACCATCCACTTTCTGCTGTAATGATGAAAGACCCTGCTGGGTCGAGACGCCCCCCATTCAACCCGAAAGAAGTCATATAACCATTTCAATAACTCTGAAGCTGTTAAATTAAAGGAACACTCCGACTTTTTGGGACTTTAGCCTATTCACCTTACCCCCCAGAGTTAGATAAGTCCATACATACCTTTTTCATCCCCGTGCGTGCTAGAAGTCTGTTTGACGCACCCACCGCTAGCCTAGCTTAGCACAAAGACTGGATGTGAATGGTTGCAGCTTTCATACTAATCCAAATGAGTGGCAAAATAACGCAAACGTTTTCCTATTTACATGTTGTGATTTGTATAGTCACAGAATGTACAAATAACACAGTCAAATAAGACACAGACATCTTTTAACCGTATAAAACCTGGGAACTATTCTCTGAAGGCGAAGCATTGCTACTTTGACGGAGTAATAACCGCATCACCGGAGACACGCAGTGGTGAGGAGCGGAGAGTTCGCTCAGTGTTTGGGTAACAGAGTCAGCAATTTATAAATAGTAAAAGCGTAGTTTACAGTCATGGGTTTCCGCTCTATTGTAAATAGCTGCGACTGTAAACAGGGGAGGTAATACCATGTTTTACAGAATTCCAACTAAAAACGCTGACTGGATGAAGAAATGGCTAACTTACTCTGGATATTTATCCAAACACACCTAAATAGATTATCAAGGGACATTATGTTGGCTCGGTACATTTCAATGGACGACTATTTTGAAAAAATGGAATTTGCCACACGGACCATAATGTGCTGAAGGATACGGCCATCCCATCTATAGCACAGACAGGACAAGTGGATCACCTGCGGCTGAGGTAAGTGTTCCGTTATGTTTTTAGATGACCTACTGTAACAGTGCCATTAGCCAGAGCTAATGTAACGTTAGTGACACTATTATATGATTAGGGTATGAATATGTTTTTATCTTGATGCGGTGCGGACGCGCTTGGAAAAAAAACGAGCGCGTTCACCGCGTTGAACTTGCACCCTGCGCGCGGCGCGCCTAGCCTAAATTTGAAATAACCATGGAAATAACGAACTTGAGCGTGCAAAAGGGTACGATAGGCTGTGAGTTCATTGTGCAAAAACAATTTGTGCTATTACTTTTCCCGTATTCTATCCTATAGTAATGCAATACTGTATATTATATACTGTTGAATACATTTGGTTCAGCTAATAAATTGCATTTAAAATATATTGATTTATGTAATAATAATTATTTATTCATGTGTTGGAAATCAATGAAACATGGTACCTGGTCTCCCCTGTTTATTGTCACAGCTCATACAATAAAGCAAACACCCATGATAAACTATGCTTTTCTATCTAACGTTAGTAATTGCTGACTGTTACCCAAACACTGAGCGAACTCTCTGCTCCTCGTCACGGTGCGTCTCAGGTGATGGTTATCACTCTGCCCAAGTAGCAGTGCTTCGCCTTCAGAATTATTTATAAGGTTAAAAGATGTCTGTGTCTCATATGGCCTTGATATTTGCACACTCTGTGACTATACAAACCACAACATGTAAATAGGAAAACGTTTGCGTTATTTTGTCACTCATTTGGATTAGTATGAAAGCTGCAACCATTCACATCCAGTCTTTGTGCTAAGCTAGGCTAGCGGTGGGTGCGTCAAACAGACTTCTAGCACGCACGGGGATGAAAAAGGTATGTATGGACTTATCTAACTCTGGGGGGTAAGGTGAATAGGCTAAAGTCCCAAAAAGTCGGAGTGTTCCTTTAAGCTAAAATAACTGTTAATGGAGACTCCAGGTTTTATGCATAAATAAAATAGGCATGACAATAAATTGCATTTTATGTCAAAGTGAATAAGTAAATGTATATACTAATTATAAAAAATTTGAAACATGATTGGGGACATGGGAATTTGCCTGTCAAATGCCTAATTTTTTATTATCCTTAGGTACTAATTATGAATTTGTGTTAATTGGGGTACATCTATGGATGAAAAACCATGTGGGTAACTTCACATTTTATGAGAAATATGCACTATTGTCTCATGGGGACATAAAATCCACCAAACTATAGGAAAGACTAATACACAGGATTACCCGAGCAACAAAACGATAGATGCTTCTGAGGATTACAAGGACTATGGAATTTCACTGGTTTACTAGTTTACTATTTAGAAGGAAAAGCTGTGAAAACAAATAGTTGAATAAGTTATACGTACATTACAGTAGATTCGTTTTTGCACTCCATAGCGAAGCACCAGCACATCAAAGGACTGGTCAAGAACCCCCATGACCATAGCCTCCGAATCCAGAGGACCACACTCCTACCAGCAACATCACACTCATTAATGAATGGTTTTGTTTACCAACATCATTTCTGTAACAACGATGCTAACATAATATCAAGGGCAAAATGTATTTGCTTAAATTTGTTCAGAGTTTACTTTATTACTATTTACATGCAGAAGACTTTTACTCTATGTGCAAGCTGTGCAAATGATACATAAAACCTGACCTCTTGAGTATCTTTGCTATGATACATACCTTCACAAAGACAGCAAAGAAAAGTTCAGAGCTCAGCTCTTGAACTCTCTTTGAAGCAGTCTTCCTGTCATTGCAGTGGGATGACTGTTTATGTACTTCCTCTCCTGAGAGACTCAAACGTGGCCCACAGTCTGTAATGACAGATAGAATAAATATGAGGCTCCAGATAAAACAGCACTTAACTTAAAGTCTGCATGAACCATTAGTTGTACATTTTGGAATTAAATGCAATACAGAAAGATAAAAAAAATAGAGGGCAGGGCTGGATTTTAGCGCACATCCTAGCTCACAGCAGACTGACAATTGGAGAGGAAATGCTAAGGATGTTCTGTCTAAGCCGTCAGAGAGGAACACCATTCCAAAGGGGAAGCACATTTTGAGATTGACTAAAGATTACAAAGATAATTTTTATCATTCGGTTGATTAACTTGCACGGCTGAATTGCTCACCACAATACTAGTAATGGTCATAGTAAAGTAAATGGGGTCAATTTAGTTTTACTGAGACTTTTATAAAACACTGCGGCTGCAACTGAAGCATCCAGGTCAAAATATATGACAACTGTTGCCTTTGGGTTGCTCAGTTGGGGATATTCAAATTAATTAACCAATCATCATTAATACCATTGATCAGCTCTACCAAACGTGGATGTTCCTCCACTAAGAAACGAACATTGTTATTATGTTTTGATTGATAGTGTGAAGCTGCTTTGATGCAATCTATATTGTGAAAAGCGCTATATAAATATACTTGACCTGACGACTGAATGATAAGTTTACACTTTCAAATGTGTTTTAGTAAATGTTGACTAGAACTTGGCATGTTCATGTAACTCACGTCACCTAATTATTGACTGAATTACACTGGGTTGTATCTTCTTGGTCGACTTTACAAATGATGTGTTTGGATCTTTGTAAAGAGTTACCAATCAGGAGAAGGGTATACAAAAGTATTTCAAAACCGTTAGATGTGCCATGGAATACTGTGAAGGCCATCATCAACAAGGGCAGACAACAAGGCACCATAATGACATTCCAAATGAAAGGGCACCGGTCCAAAATTGATGGATGCTAGGACTTACAGTAGCATTAATTGAGCTGTAGGGATATCTGGCAAGTAATGTTCACATGCTGCATGTGACAACAGCATCCTGTATTCTTCATATGTCTGGGATATTGGGTGGGTGGATGGAGGCAATTACTCGCAAAAAGAAAAAAGGAAAAAACACGTGGTCAAAAACGCAGCAGCTAGAGTTCTTACTAGAACCAGGAAGTAAGACCATATTAGCACGGTTCGGTCAACACTGCATTGGCTCCCTATTAAACATTGTAAGTGATCAGCAATATTTTAAAATGTATACAAAACACTACAGTAAATGGTTTAGCTCCCCAGTACTTGAGAGAGCTCTTAGCACATTATAGTCCTTCATGTCTATTGCGATCTCAAAACTCTGTCCAGTTGATAATACCTGAAATATCAAAATCGACTGCTCGCAGTAGATCCTTTTCCTATTTAGCACCAAAACTTTGGAAAAGTCTTCCTAGCATTGTCCGGGAAGCAGACACACTCTGTTAGTTTAAATATAAACTAAAAATGCAAACGCATCTCTTTAACCTGGCATTCAAATAGAACATTATACATTTCTATTATTCAATTCAGTTAAATGATTGTTAGGCTGCATAAATTAGGTCAGCCGGAACCGGGAACATAATGATGATACAACGCATGATGTAGTCAGCTTTATCCGGGCCATATCCAGATCAGATGGTGGACCTGTGCCTAGACACGACCACAACACATCCCTGAAGTGGCAGCAGAGATTGTGTCAACTAGATTCTCCCCTGTGAAGACCTTAGACACCACAGCCACCACACCACCTTTACCCATTTCCATACCAGTGTGCTTCCGATCTTCAACCAGATGGAACTGGATAACATTATGATTGTTCCGATCCAATCTGACTTCTGACCTGTAATTCTGCCTGAATCATAATCATAATCAATTGTCTCCCCCTCACCCATTCTGTCACCTGATGGAGTTTGGGTTCCTTGCCAAAAATATTATTGATCTGTTATCACTGTAAAGCTGCTTTGAAACAATCTGTATTGTAAAAAGAGCGATTTAAATAAAGATGATTTGACTTAAAATATTTATGGTTTAATGAAACCAAATTGGTTTGAACTTTTGATTTTAAAGGTATGTTTGTCTCAAAAACAATACTGCTCATCACCCAAATAACAGCATAAACACAATGAAGATAGATGGTGCAAGCAACATGCAATAGGGCTCCTTCTCCTCAGCTAGGACTGGGGCAGTGAACTACTCCAGTTCTTGATAAAACACACTAGACATGTTTATTCTGTGCATTTTGTTCACTTTTTGTGGGAAATCATATTTGTTTTAAACAAAAGTTGTGCTTTCACTTTAGTGTAGTAGTGTAGAGTAGTGCAGCATAAAAAGACTGAAACCCTTGATTCACTGCTGCTCTATTAAATGTTGCATTGCATAGTGGAACATTTCCCTCAATAATGAGCAGGCAGCAGGATGTTGAGAACCTCTAGCGGAGCTGAGCACATTACAGAAAGCCTTCAGTCAAGCAATAGTCACATGCACCCTGACTCTTGAGCCCTGGCATAGTTTAGATCAGCCGGAACCGGGAACCCTGATGTACTTGGTACATCATAAGAAGGATGGCGTCTACGCTAATATTAGTTTCTCTGTTCATCCCGAGGGACCCTCTATGGTGGACCTGCGCCTGAACCCATCTCGACTTATCCTTAAGTGTCGGCCTCATCGACAAGACAGCCATTGGCATAGATCCTCAACATCTCGTCTCCAAACATGATTACTTCTAGGGGTGTCCATGGTTAACCGGTTAACCGATTAACCGTTTAAAATTGGATAACCGAGTGAAACCTTTTTGCTCGGTTAAGTGGCGTCAATACATATTTGCACAAAACTTTTGCGTTTTTTTTTTTCTGATTGTCGATAAAAAAATATTGTGAAATGACAGCGTTTCTATTAACGGTGTTATGCGACTAAAACATTTTTTTTTTTCCTTTCGCGATAAGCCATTCCAAAAATAATGGCAACGGACGTTGGTCTATCACAGCCACCGCACTAAACATTATTATTATTTATAAAAGGAGACGTGGTGTGTCATCCATGCATTAATGGCAGGGACAGTCACAGAGTTTCTGTGTGTTTCTCCCTCATTTCTGCTCCGCGGTCTTGATTGTGGCATTTCTTTGAGGTTTTGTCTAGTAGGCTATTCCTTGTATCCTTTATGAATTTTAAAAAAGAACTCTGCCTCGTATATGCCCAAACGGTCAGTGTAGCCTACTTTTGTGTTCATTCGTTTCCCCTTATTTAATCCGTAGGGCTAATTGCAAAACGAAAAATGAACGGTTGTTGTATTTTGTAAAACGCAGAGTTGAACACCAAAATGTTAATTTGAACTGTAGGACTACGTCAAATGCTGCGCAAAAATATATAGGCTATATATCGACGACTTTTCAGATATTTGTTTGATTTTTTGCCCCTTTAAACATTTAAAATATTTGACAAATGAATATGGAAAAAAAAAGATTTTACTGGTTTTCTGAGGCCAGATTAGAACCTGGAAATGATTTTCCCCGCAGTGCTGAATGAGAAGAGCCGTAACCACAGCCTACAGAAAGGGGATTTAGATGATTTATAAGATATAATAAATGTGTCTGATAATAAAATAATATAACATAACGAGGCATTAATTGTTTATTAATAAACTATTGTTTTCAAAATCAGTTTCTGCTAAAAACAAATCTCCATCCCCGGATGCACCTTTAGAGAAATACATAATTAGCGGACTACATAATTACATAGTCAGAAGATATTGGCTTTCGATTCGAATTTGTTCGTTTTAAATGGGACATTTAAAGCTTTAGTCTACAAAAGCTTTAAATGTCCAATTTAAAACGAACAAATTCGAATGCGGTGTCTGGTTTCAGTTCTCGCGCTTCAGTTCACGGAGATCATGAAGCGCGCCTGTTTGTTTAAGCACAACGTTTTCTTGTTATTGTGAGTTTACGCAAATAAATGTATTTGCGAATAATGTATTATTATTTTCTGTATGACCAGAAATGAAAGAGTATTTTAAGTTGTTTCCACTGAAAGAACTGCAATGAAACTGCAAGTGTTCACATGGGTGTCTCGCAGCCTCCACAAAGCACACACACTGGATATGCGTCAAAATATTGTGTTTATTTGTGCTTTGTTCCTTTTTTGGATAAAAGCGTCTTCTACATATGCAGCCTAATAAAATGTTACAATAATGATGATTATTATTATTATTTGCGGATACGGAGTTTTTGCGAAATGGACGTGTTGCCAATGTGCGTATTTTCAATGGGCAATTTGAAGGGTGATGGAAACGCGCCTACTTTAACTGCTCTGAACTTACCACTGCGTTTTCCAACCAGTTATTACAGGTGTTAAAAATTAACTCTGTATCTCGAGGTTGCGGCGCGCACATGGTTAACCGAGTATTAACCGATAAGGGCCTCGGTTAACGGTTAATGAAAAACTTGAAAACGTGCAGCCCTAATTATTTCGAATTGCAAACAGATGGAAATGGACAAATTCTCTTAATTTTCGATACAATTTGTTTTGTAATCACTGTTTCTTCGTTGGCCAGAGGAGAACTGGCCCCCGACTGAGCCTGGGTTCTCCCAAGGTTTTTTTCTCCATTCGGTCACCTGATGGAGTTTTGGTTCCTTGCCACTGTTGCCTTGGCTTTTGGTTTGCTTAGTTGGGGACATTTACAGTAATATTCAAAAATATTATTGATCTGTGTTGTATTATTTTCATGTTATCACTGTGAAGCTGCTTTGATACAATCTGTACTGTAATATATAACTAAAGGTGACTTGACTTGAACACGAGTAACTCACCGATGGAGGCGGCCAGTAGACGGTGCACTATGACATCAGCATAGCGTCGTATAGGTGAAGTGAAGTGTGTGTAAAGAGGCACATTCAGTGCATAATGACGGAATAACTTCTCATCCTTCAGAGCTCCAGAACAGAAATACACCGCCATCTACACAGGAAACCAATATCAAATAATTCTGATTAGTTCACAAGACGTTCAACAGTCACCATTACTTCAGTTCTAATCTGACACATTAGCTCATACAATTCAGAGTAAGCTGTGCAACCAGGATGGAATTGACACATCTTATACACACAGGATGTTCCAAACAGCAGGTAGAAAATGATGCTGCTTTGTAAGAAAAGTGTTCCCAAAATGATGGACTATAGGAACGGCTTAGTTACGAATAGAGTTATTGATACTGGATAAAATACATATTAGTGCTGAATTAAATGCAATTATATAATATTCAGTAATATTATCGATCTGACTGCACTGACACTATTGTATGAGATCAAAACTTGAAAAGAATTGAGCCGGATGACACCACTGTAATGCTGCATTATAGCAGATTCGACTTGGTTACATAATTGATTAATTTTGCAACATCAACAATGTTATTGAATTTAATTCTCAATCTGAATAACCTGCTTTTCCGCAGAATTTTGATGTATCATTGATCATTATTTTCTTGGTTATTGCACAGCTGGTTTGAAACCATTTGTATTGCATAAAGCAGTATATACAGTGCCTTGCAAAAGTATTTGGCCCCCTTGAACTTTGACCTTTTGCCACATTTCAGGCTGCAAACATAAAGATATAAAACTGTAATTTTTTTTGAAGAATCAACAAAAGGTGGGCCAAAATCATGAAGTGGAATGAAATTTATTGGATATTTCAAACTTTTTTAACAAATAAAAAACTGAAAAATTGGGTGAGCAAAATTATTCAGCCCCTTTACTTTCAGTGCAGCAAACTCTCTCCAGAAGTTCAGTGAGGATCTCTGAATGATCCTGAATGTTGACCTAAATGACTAATGATGATAAATAGAATCCTGTGTGTAATCAAGTCTCCGTATAAACGCACCTGCTCTGTGATAGTCTCAGAGGTCCGTTTAAAGCACAGAGAGCATCATGAAGAACAAGGAACACACCAGGCAGGTCCGAGATACTGTTGTGGAGAAGTTTAAAGCTGGATCTGGATACAGAAAGATTTCCCAAGCTTTGAACATTCCAAGGAGCACTGTGCAAGCAATAATATTGAAATGGAAGGAGTATCAGACCACTGCAAATCTACCAAGACCTGGCCGTCCCTCTAAACTTTCAGCTCATACAAGGAGAAGACTAATCAGAGTTGCAGCCAAGAGGCCCATGATCACTCTGGATGAGCTGCAGAGATCTACAGCTGAGGTGGGAGACTCTGTCCATAGGACAACAATGGTCGTATACTGCACAAATCTGGCCTTTATGGAAGAGTGGCAAGAAGAATGCCATTTCTTAAAGAGATCCATAAAAAGTGTTGTTTAAAGTTTGCCACAAGCCACCTAGGAGACACACCAAACATGTGGAAGAAGGTGCTCGAACTTTTTGGCAACAATGCAAAACGTTATGTTTGGCGTAAAAGCAACACAGCTCATCACCCTGAACACACCATCCACACTGTCAAACATGGTGGTGCCAGCATCATGGTTTGGGCCTGCTTTTCTTAAGCAGGGACAGGGAAGATGGTTAAAATTGATGGGAAGATGGATGGAGCCAAATACAGGACCATTCTGGAAGAAAACCTGATGGAGTCTGCAAAAGACCTGAGACTGGGACGGAGATTTGTCTTCCAACAAGACAATGATCCAAAACATAAAGCAAAATCTACAATGGAATGGTTCACAAATAAACATATCCAGGTGTTAGAATGGGCGAGTCAAAGTCCAGACCTGAATCCAATCGAGAATCTGTGGAAAGAACTGAAAACTGCTGTTCACAAACGCTCTCCATCCAACCTCACTGAGCTCGAACTGTTTTGCAAGGAGGAATGGGCAAAAATTTCAGTCTCTCGATGTGCAAAACTGATTGAGACATACCCCAAGCGAATTACAGCTGTAATCGCAGCAAAAGGTGGCGCTACAAAGTATTAACTTAAGGGGGCTGAATAATTTTGCTCGCCCAAGTTTTCAGTTTTTTATTTGTTAAAAAAGTTTGAAATATCCAATAAATTTCGTTCCACTTCATGATTGTCCACCGGTTGTTGATTCTTCACAAAAAAATTACAGTTTTATATCTTTATGTTTGCAGCCTGAAATGTGGCAAAAGGTCAAAATGTTCAAGGGGGCCGAATACTTTCGCAAGGCACTGTAAATAAAGGTGATTACACTTTAACTAAAAGGGAGCGATAATGCCCTTTATTTAAGTGCACAATGTATTTTTATGCTAAGAGTATCAAGCTAGAATCAATCTTTAAGATAGGTAGCTGCCAATAGGTATGGTTCCATCCAAAGTTGCGCATTTAATTTAAGCTAAAATAGTTTAATTAAATTGAAATTTAAGTATCAATATCACATAAAACATTTATGAATAATGAACAGTTTCCATCCAATGACCGGATGAGAACAAAATCGTCACTTCCTGATAAATTGGCGCTAAATATCATAAGAAAAATGGAAGTTGCTGCAGTAGGAGAAGCCACTGTATAAAATAACTTCATATGAAATAAATGACTAGCACATTAGCAATTTATGTGTATTTAGGCATTTACACCCAGCGTTATTTAATGCGAATTATGAAAATGCGCATAAAAATGGATGGATCATGGAAACCTAGCTAATGAACAGTGAAGCAGCTCACTAAGGTGTGAAAGAGACAACATCCTCTTCCAACTCAACATGGTGTGGACATGTACATCAGAATGGATGAACAGAAAGTGGATTAAAACTGTTAATAACAGGAGCACATCTTCACCTGCATTGGCCTGGAGCACATGTGAGTGAGAACTTCTTTCCTGGCAGCTGTATACTCATCATCCCCAAAGCTTTCATTCAGACTCCTCTGTCATAACAAAAGACACAGATTAGTATGTGTTTCATGAGCACTCCATTGACGGTTATAATGATATAATCAGACTGATCTCATGAAGTAGCGTGTGTATGACACGCCAATTCGTATTTCCATTTTTGGCGTGCTATCAAGACGCATAATCGCTTTTCAGCGCGTTTATGAACGTCGTTGACTTAACGTTATTACTGTATATATAAATATATGACTTACCTCAACCCCGTCCCTAAACCTAACCGTCACTGGGGTTAATGGCATTTATGACTGTTCCCTTACCATCCTAGGAAAAGAAAAAAAGGTCGCTCCCCAGATGTAGATCTACATTTTGCTATGTTTCGCGCGGACATTTGACGGCGTGTACAGACACGCAGAATCACTCGGACGTTAATGGCGTAGACATACACGCATACACGCGGATAGCTCAAAATGCGTAGAGATAACACGCCACTTGACTCGAAAGTGGCGTGTATGTTTATGCAAAAGTCATGATGTCATGTTGATATAATGACTATCATACTGAACAAATTTTACTCTATTTCCTAATCTTAACCTTTTCAAAAACATTTTGCATTTTTAAATTTATTTTTAAAAACATCTGGGTTACACCTAGTCCTTGAGTAGAAAAAAAGACAATGTGTCAGTAGCTGATGCTAGGGGAACACCTTTGGGTTGTGCCAATTGTCTAAAGACTATATAGAATCACCCCAAGCAACGGGAAAACTTCACATATAAACCACCTCCAATGTGCAGCAGCATCCACCTGGATGATGCTACAGCAGCCATATTGCGTCAGAATGCCCACCAAATATCATCGCATTGTGGAGAGGAGACAAAGTGATGAAGCCAATCAGTATATATGTATATACAGTATATTATTGTTGTCAATAGATAAAAACAAAACAAAAAAATTGTTTTTGTTTTTTTTTGTTTGTTTTTATCATCTGAAGGACGGTCCTGTTTTGACAGAATTGTGTTCTCATCTCTATACTGGGGCATTAGGACACACACAGACCACAGGTTGAGCACCTCCTATAGGCTTCACTAAGACCTCTTCGAGCAGCAACACCGTTTTGTCAGGAGGTCTCCCATGCATGTACTGACCAGGCTCAACCCTGCTGACCAGGCTACAGGGTGATAGCTGCTGTCTTAAGTGATTAGATTTATGCCACTGGCAAGTGTGGACAGTAGTCAAGATAGATCAAGACACAGATGCTACCAAGTCTCAATGGTTCCAGACCAGACCATGCATCAGAACCGTGTCTCCTCACAGCAGATCTTCATGTGTGTCTGACGAAGGGATTCCTGATGCTGTTCTGAATCTGATTCCCTTACACATTTTATAAGGCCTTTACAAGTTCTCAGCTGGTCAAAATACCATCATATGCAGTCTATGCACACACAACGAGAGCATTTATCCCAGCAAACACCATTGTTTTGGATGTTCAGCAACACGTCATAAAAAGCCCACCAAAACAGTATGAGCATGAGGCACTTTACGTACCATGAGTGTGGTTGCTCAAAATGAATAACGTGACAAAACAGTGGCACACACAAAACATTCCACTCGACTTTGTTGCTGACAAACATCGAATAAGCAACACACAGAGCTGGCATGATTATAAAGACAGTCAGCACAACCCAAAGGTCTTCCAGGTTTGTCCGGATGCAATAATATGGTTGTGGAAGTAAAAAAAAAAAATCCCAATTTAGCAATTTAACAAATTTAACAATTGGGTATCCACTTTTATGTAGGATTTTTGATTGTGAAGTGGAGATTGAATGTCCAGGTTTCCTTTAACAGTACTTTATGTCTGTTAATGTACCTGGTTTGGATCTGGAAGTCAATTTGCCAATAGTAGTTTTTAATGCTCTTAACATAGTGTGAGATACCCACATGGAGTGCCCCAGATGAGGAGAAGTCAACGTCAAGGCCCATTTGGTCACAAAATTCCTGCAGGTCATCCACCATCTTGCTCTGGGGTGGCGGGTGTCTCCGCAGTAGGGATAATTCTGGGTATGTGCGGTAGATCTGATGGGCGACTGCCATGTTCGCCAGCAACATGAACTCCTCCACCAGTCTGTATGACACAAGTCATGTGATTCATTGTTCAGAAGCAGAAACCAAACAAAGCTGGCTTTAGATGACAAGGCATGCTTGCCCACTTACACCGCTTAGAGGAGAGCATTTTATCTCACAAACCAAACAGTTTTTGTGTGCATTCTTACTTGTTGCTGTCCCGATACTGATAGATGTAACAGCCCTGAGGCATGCTGGACTCCTTATCGAGGGTGAAAGATAGCTTAAGCTGCAACCAGAAAATGTCAACAAATTAATTAGACAAACATTACTGTAACTGTCATTAAAAAAGATCATAAAAACATTCAGTTGCAAATTACTCCCTGTAGGCTCATTCAGAGTATAAATTAATTAGCACTGATCCAAGGGAACTTGCAAACAATTTTTAGTCAATGAGGTTCAGTGAGAGTCCAATTTTAGATTTTCCATATTTTCTTATAGATATTTGAACAGCCTTCTAATACAGTAGGTATCAAATAGTACATGAAACATCCCTCATCTAGAAACTCATGTTTTATCATAAACTGGCAAAATTAAACTTTACTTTAATTAAAAACAAGAAAAACATATCCAAAATAAGCCCAATTTGTGTTTATTAATGTCATCTGACCTTACTTTTAAACATCTTTTTAAAAAACACAAAAGTCCCTAAAAATATACTTCAAAGATATTAGACTCTTATCCAATAGCAAAGACAAAGTCCATCTGGACTCAGGAGTGTCCTATTTGACAGTGTTTATTTCGAAAATCGCAGCAGGAAAATATTATCTACACCCAATGTTCTCTACCAACTACAAGATTGATTTCGTAGGGTTCATTTGTGCCACAATGATTGTCATTCAGCTTGCCATTTTTTAAAAGACAAAAGCCTACATAAGAATAAATTTTTTCAGCATAATATCAATAATAAGCAGACACAACTATTCTCAAACATTCTCTTCTTGTGGATGGCTCTTGGCCAAAATTATTAGTAAAGCTGATCAATAAGTGAGATGATCAATGAGGAAAATATATTTTGGATGAAACTCAAAGCTTTGCCTTTAGTACTGGTGATCACTCATAACACATGAACTATGTGATTGGCGCAAATAAAAACAGCATGTGAACAGCTTTGTGCTGGAAGTGACAATTATCCCTGAATAACTTAAATGAATTCTACACCCTGAGGGAATCACTACCCAAAGAGATCCATCACTTGAGACACATCAAGCAAAAGTACTCATATCTTTATGAAACTTCCTCATAATAACAACAACAGGGATTATGTAAGGGAAAGATTTTTGGTGAGTAAGTGATGTTGAAAGACACTCCCATGTTATATAAACTAACTGCTTGTTCCTGTAAACCGATCTATGTTTATCCAATATTCATCTGTCTTTCCAACTTTCATCCATCTATCTGAACAAAAAATAAATGTATAGGTTACTTTACCCTATCCAAATAAATAGATTATGATCCACAAATAAATATAAAGTGATTCACAAAAAATGTATAATGAATACAATTAGCTTTTTCAATAAAAAAACAAAAGAAAAAAACCTCTTTATGTTGAACAGAAATCTGTCTGGCATTCATTTGTGAATCACATCCTCTGTATTAATGGACAGCTTGCTATGCATATGTGGATCACCACACGAATTTGTGGATTTCAAAACATTTCATATAACAGCTACAGTATAGTGTACGGATCAATTATAGAATGTTCTGACTACAACCAACCACAGTGTTTCCCATTCATTGATTTATTTGTGGCCGCAATATCAGCATTGACCGCCACAAAGAGATTTCAGTGCATCCTATTCATTAACTAGACTGTGATGGCCCGAAAATATATTTAAACTTCTCATAATAACATTACATTACAACATTCGACATTTCGTGTTTTGCATCATTGCCAAAAAACAAAAATGCTATTATGCTATTTTAAAGGCTCCTAATTTGGTTTTGGATGTCTCCTACAACAGGTTTACATGCATTAAAAAAAGTAAAAAACAAATTTTCAATGATTCTCAAACTGATAATTTTTTAGTTCCAGTAGTGACACTGGACGCAGCGCGACACGACGAGTCTCTGGCAGTAAACGGATGGCCCTTTCTACATCTGAAGTACTCCACGCTTGCGTTACATACACAAATATAGGATATAATATCATATATAATACAAAATAACCATCAGTGATGTAACAGCACAAGCTTCGGCATCACTGCAGCGTGTCCTGGGGTTTTGTGAGTGGATAATGCAAATAAAAACTTTGCAATGCTAAAAAAAAGCATTTATTTTTGATGTTGTAAATAACATTTACAATCAAAAACTATTAAGTCTGATTCATGTGAAATATTACATGTGTAATCAAGTATTTTAACTAATAAAATAAATAAATAAAAATCAAATAAAATCGCTTTGTCTGCTGAGCATTTTACTGTTAAATGTATAATGTCTTTGGAATTAAACAACCTTTCACACTTTTAAAAAGCACCCATTGTACAAACGGGAATCATTTATGGGAATCATTTTGTAATACATTTAAATAATGTTTAAAAATAATATTTATAATGCTTAGTAGATCGTTAGATCCACGGAGCTGCTCAAATCAGTCATTAAAATGCTTGATTGAAGTACCGGGAAACGCTGTTGGCTGTTGTATGACAGTAATTTCATCTATTACATGATCTCGCATGTTTATCACGAGGTAGAATCCAGTTATTTATTAGTCAGCTACTTTTTGAGGCTTTCTGTTCTATCTTGAATAACGTGATATTCTGCATCCAGTACAGTGTTGTTCCCATAGCAGAGAGTGCCGTTTCTCTGGCACATTAAAAATAAGAATGTGGCTTGGCTTGATATTTACTTAGTCTTATTTTAGTCATCTGAATTGTTTTAGTTTTAGTCTAAATATAATAAGATTTGAGTTGCCTAAATCTTGAGAAGAAAATATAAATATAAAGACATTAAATATAATACATTTTTATTTAAGCTATTAAAGAGCAGTGAATGATTTTCTCTTTTTCTTTTGTTGTTTGATAAATATTAAGGGCACAGATGGCATTAGGTTTATAACACTGCTGCCTTTAAGATCGAAGAACGAAAGCGCAGATCCGATGCAATAATGCAGATTCGATATTCTCACAACCGTGAGAATTCTTACGTTCTTTAAAGACATAACCAACTGCGTTTACATGAGTACTCTCTATAACTGATATTTTGACAGTGTTTTGTGTATTTGTCTATTCAGACACAAAAGAGACTTCAGTAAAATGTAGCTTTCTGATAGTTTTCTTTTGAATTCTCACGCTTATTCAGATCTAGCCATTTGTCTGCTCTTCTCTTTCTCCTAGACGTTTACATTTTTGAACAGTTTTGTGAGACATGCATCAAGTGCAAGCCAACTCATGTTCCTCCAGGTGGATCCGCATGTTACAAATCAAATGTGTTCATCTACCACACACTCAGGACATCAGTTATCAGTTCTGACTGGATCGCTTCCCAAATAGTTCCTTCCAAACATTTTTGTCTAGTTTTTATTTGTTGATGAAAATGTCAACAGATTTTTGTCTTTCAAACTAATTTTCATCTCTGAAAAAATATTGTTGATTAAAATTATAAAGTCTGATACAGATGAATGATGAGCAAAGCTATTTCAGGGCGAGACCGCCCTTACTGTAAATAAAAACGTGATTGGTTGTAGCGAGAACATGATGCGATTGGTCAGCGCAATGTGGCTGTTATCTGATTTGCTTAAGTAGATGATGGGTAGAGTCCTATCTGTGGATTTGCACGTCTTGACGCTAGAAATGTTTTGAAATACACAAATGCATGCGCTGATCTACAAATGAAAAAGGAGGGATCCACATATACACAGCAAGTGATTCACAAAGGAATGTTAGGCAGAGTTGTTTTTGTGACATAAATGTGTGGCACATTTGATTTGTTTGTGAATTTAATACATTTTTGTATTATATACTATATACTAGTATATCTTTGTGGATCTCACTCTATTAATTTAAATAGACTGTTAAAATTGTGTGAATCTCTTTACATTTATTTGTGGATCATATAATCTGTTTATTTGAAATAAAGAAAGAATTCTACACCCATTCTCCATCATCAACTCATTACATCAATCCAGGTCACATTTCCATCCATAACTAAAATGTTAAAAATGTACTTTAATTGCAAAATATTTTTTTTTTTTAAACTAAAGTGTCACTTTAGTATGACGAAAGAACGGTAAAGTGTGACCGCAGGGATAAGACACAGTTTTTAGTATTAGAGTATTTCACTAAAATGAAAACCAGTAAATGTCCAGGCTGAAGTCTGGTCTGCCTGACCTGGTCAAGCCGGAGAGCTCCACTCTCAAAGCGCTGGGTTCGGAGTTGTTTGGCAATGTTGTGCAAGTTGAAGACGGCTTCTTGTATGTCGTGGATGCTGTGATCTGGGGAGCAGGTTGGCAGTTCTTCAGCACTAAAGTGCTTGTCAGGAGCTTCAATCATACTCTGAGCATGATCATAACTCAGCTTAATGCAGGAACAGATGACAGTTCGCCCAAACCACTCACTCAGGATCTACAGAGAAACACAGAGAAACAGTACTATAAATAAAAGAAACATACTTATAAATGTAATTATTATGAGAAAGGGCTTTATCAGGCCCTGTGATAACAGGGGGTGGTAACACCCTCAAAAAGGTTTGTGTTTTGAGATTTGTTCTCAATGAGAGTATAAGAGGTCATAAAGTACCTTTCCCTCTGGAGAAAGCTTCCAAATGACAGAGAATGTCAGTCTATCAGTCAGAGGATTCAAGCTGCATAGCTCCTCACACAGAAGACGAGGCAACATGGGGATCACCTGCAGAAAAAAAATAATAAGTGTCCCCAACATTTAATTTAACAACAATATTTTTAACTACTGGAGTAATTAAGCTACAACTTATATTAAAGGGATAGTACAGTACACCCAAAAATGAAATTCTGAAATTTAATCATCCTCATGAATCGAGTGATTTAATTAAAGTCTTCAGAAGAGACACGTTTTCTTTATATGATAAACAGATTTATGTATAAACATTGATAAACACATACATTCAGCTCATTAAATATGGCAAAAAAAAGACCAACCATGTTTGCTTAAGAACATATCAATGTTTTAATATTTTTGGCATAAAAGCACCTGGAATTCTTTTAACAACCAAAGGAATTTATTTATAAGTTAATATGTAATATTTTTAAATCAAATGTTTCTTAGGAATGGGGTGCTTGGATGATTTGTGCTCGGAGAGAACTATTTAGTTAAAAGGTCAGATCATCATTCCCTCTCTAAATACTTAAAATGTTGAGACTGAGTTGTTAGTCATATTATTTTAACATTATGGGGCGGTTTCCCGGACAGAGATTAAGCCTAGTCCTAGAATAAAATGGCCCTTTAAACCTGATTAACAAAAATCTGCTTTCTATGTCATGGCTTTAAATAGTCCTAGATTTAGTTTAGTCCAGAGTTTAATAAGCCGATTTCCTGGAGGAAGACTACAGTTACTCCAGGACTAAATTGAGTCGTAAATTAAACCTACCAGGAGGCAGGTTTAACTTCAGATTAACATTGTGTTTCAAAGAAGACGCCTGCATTACTTGGATACACACATACAGTACATATATCAATATATTATTTAAACATTTAATTATGTTTTATTTGTATCGGGTTTCTTGTTAAAATGTGATTAGTTCATGTTAAACTAACTTGAAATGGTCACTTCACTTTGACTTCACTTGATGTTTTAATTTTGAAATATGTTTCAATCTATTAACCCAGTCATACATGACATTCACTTCCCATCACGCTTTGCACAGGGCTGAAATGTAAATTTTGAAATAAAGTGATGTTTTATGCAATTATTTTAGTAAGATGAGAAAACGGAGAGAATGTTTAATGTTCTATTATTATGTTGCTATTTAAACGTTTATGTTATGTTAGTATTTTTTGGGGTTACCGTTTTGGTGAAGTGTTGAGCCTGTGCTTGGAGCGAGGACCTGCTACAAAAAATTCAAGCTGTATAATTAATAAAGCAACCACTATGGTATTACTCTAGTTGAAAGTATTGCTTCTAGACTGTCAACAACACAAAACACCACATGTGTATATTAATGTTTTAGTAAGTTTATGTAAATCACAGGAATAAACAAGAAGCATTAATTATAGTTGTTTGAATAATTCATTTTAAATGAAAACCATTCATTGTTAAAGAACACCATTGATTCTAGTTGTACATCGTTGATTTTATGTGTATGTATTTTGTTATAAATACATATATATAAATACATATATATATATATACATATATATATATATATATATATATATATACACACACACACACACACACATATACACACACATATATATATATATATATATACACACACACACACACACACACAAACAGATTTCCCGACATTTCTTCTCTTTTATTCCATAGCTGGTGCAGATTATTTATCTTGCATAAAAATTAATTACTCTTGTTAGTAAATGTTTTTTGATTGCAGTCTTTTTCTGATGCCACTGTTTTCTTTGAATTTTCTTCTCAGTTCCATGCAATTTTAAGCTTTTCTTGGTTCATTCCGTGTTTTATAGTCGGTCATGCTAATTCAGATTAGCACAGTTGGTTTTAATTTAATCTGATTTATTTTAGTTCAGGACTCCATAGTCCAAGTGTAACTAATCTGTACTTAATATGTGTTACAAAAAGCCATTTTTTAAAAACATGATTAACTATTCTAGATTAAGGCCTACTCCAGGCTTAATTTAAACCCTGTCTGGGAAACCGCCCCTATATTCTATGAATTTAATCCATTCTCAGATAATCTACTGACCTGTAACAGTCATATTCACAGTTATAGTGCCATTAAATATAGCTAATAATATATATAATCAGTAGCTTTCCATAAAAAAAAATAAAAAAATTATAAATCCAAACTAAAATAAGAACTGAAACCAAATGCTGGATGAAAAAAATGAAAAAAGAAATAAATGTCAAAGCAGCGATTATAGCAGTGCATTTAATGTTGATTTAATTGGAAACTGTTATCTTTGATTGTCATGGTTCCATTTGAGTATTTAATCACAACGATTTTAATTTCGGTCGAGTTATTTGATATATGACATAACATTGAGTTTTATATGCAGTGTCTGAAGGCCCTAATAGGGCCCTAGGCCCTATTATTGAGATCTGGTACAAATATGACATACAAAAATACACAGGCACATATTAATCACGCACAATGATCGTGCGATCTTATTCAAATGACTATGATTCCGCTATGACTATTAAACCTTTAAAATTATGATGACACCAGAATCTTTAAACCTGCTTCCCAGACAAAAAGAGGGTCCTCAACCGAACCAATATTAAATTAAAGAAATTCAGATAGACCGGCTTTGAAGTCTTCATCGAACTGATTGTTCTGTAAAAGGGAGATATTAAAACGCCACCGCGGAGATCTTTCAACAAATGGAGCACATTCAAATAATACCATTAAAGAATTATGATCTGTAAGAATAGCTGGTAGTATAATTGTCTGGTCAAAGGAGTCCAAAAGTTCCTTGGAGCATAATAGATAATCTATTCTAGAAAAAGAGAGATGTCGTGCAGAGAAAAAGGTATAATTTCTACTCGAGGGGTTCCCCGATCTCTAAACGTCAACCAAATTCAGCATTTTTACGAAATCATTAAGCGCAGATGAGGAATTTAGCTGAACTTGACTGCAGGAAGAAGATCTGTCCAATACAGGGTCAATCACCGCATTCATATCCCCTCCAATAATCAGAGAATAGTCTATCAATGAAAGTAAATGATTAGTAACATGTGGGGAAAAAATTGTCTCAAATAATGTAGGAGCATAGATTGAAACAAAAGCTATTTTCCGCCCCTTAATGTTTGTACAAAAATATGCAAGTCTGACAGATTGATCTTGACTTTCTCAGTCAATCTTAAGGTTACAGTTACGTTTAATCAAAATAACTGTACCTTTAGTTTTGGTGTTATCAGTGGAAAAGGCTACAACTTTATAAAATTTATTCTGTAATCTCTGAACATCTGCTCTCTTTAGATGAGTTTCCTGAATTAGAGCGATATCAATCGCTTTCCTGCGCAAGTAGATCAAGAATTTAGCTCGCTTATTTGGACTGTTAAGACCTCTAATATTAAGTGAAAATTTTTTTAATTTATCCATAGTCTAATGAAGCAAAGATACGATTTGCAAAACCAAAATATATCTGTTTAACCTGTGACAAAACTAAAAGATTATAAAAGACAAATAGAAAAAACATGAACAAAAAAAAAAACCATTAGACCGCAAATTTCCCCATCATTATAAGGGCCCGTGAGAACATCCACAGTCGTTCAACAGAACGTCAAACACTCTCTTCCATTGAACATGAAGTATGTAGTATATAACAAAGTATGCATAGTATAAACAGTAGTGACAGCCGTATATTCTGTGAATACAAGAAATAAAACAAAATACAAATGTTTGACCGATTAAAAAAAAAAAAAAAAAAAACTCCTCTGCAATGGATCGTTACATTGCTAGCACATTACATTATCAGCGTACTCACTTCTATCACGGTTGACTCATTTTACTCATCCATAAACTCTGGAGGTGGCTCTGGAACATAAAAGGACAATTTACGTCTGGTGCCCGATCTAGGAGTACTACGAGTTTCCACTAAGAAATCCTCCGCTTTTTTGACTGAATCAAAAGAGTGCTGATTACCACCAAAGCTGCCACGAAGAGTGGCGGGGTATATGAGGAAGTTTGGAATTCCCAGAGCGTGCAGTTCCTTTTGGATACTTCCGAAGGCCTGACGTCTACGGGAGGTAAACCCACTGTAGTCGGCGAAAAAACGCAGTGTGGACTCTTGGTCACGAATTGGTTCGGTTTTCGCCACCTCCCTGGCTCCCTGAAGAATCGCCTGTCGATCCTGATACCGTAGCACGCGAAAGATCAAAGTGCGGGATTTACCGGAGCCATAGATTCTGTGCACGCGGTCTATTTCGATCGATCCCTTCCTCTTCAGCGCGGGTATCCAGATAGGAAGCATTTTTTGAAGAAAACCAGTTGGATCATCCCCTTCCCGGCCCTGCGGTAGCCCCACCAAACGTAAATTATTACGGCGAGACCTGTCTTCTAACTCCGCAATTTTCAAGGTGAGGTTTTGCTGCTCTGTTGTGCACATGTTCAAATCCTTCTTCATCTGCCGCGTCTCGCCTTGAATCTGGTCTACCTTCAAACCCAGGTCTCGTACCGTGTTGGTGTGGGATTGCACTTCTTGGCGGAGCTCGATCAAAAAGGATTTCACGTCCTCCATAGCCAAACGAATTGCATTTTGAATCGTAGATTCAAGTGCGACTTGTTGCTTTGAAAGCGCCTCTGCAATGGCGTCCGACAGATTGGCCTCAGTGTTCGCTAGCTTCATCTTTTTCTTTCCAGAGGGAGTTGTGGACGGCGAGGAGTCTTGTTTTTTGTTTCCGTACATTATACTGACAATATACAGAGTAAAAAAAAAACTGGCTGTCAGTTCTATATATTGTTGTTTAGGAAAAGGAAGGAGGTTTGGACAGAGCTAATCTGAAGGCCACATGAAGTTTGGATGTCTGAAGCTATTGACTCTGCAGAAAGTTGGCAACTTCTGCACACTGTGAGCTTCAGCATGCACTGACCTCGCTCTGTGATTTTACGTGGCCTACCACTTAGTTGCTGTTATTCCAAATTGCTTCAACTTTGTTATAATACCACTAACTGCGGACCGTGGAATATTTAGTAGTAAGGAAATTTCACAAATAGAATTATTGCACAGGTGGAAAGTTGAAAGCTATCACGGCACCACACTTGAGTTTGCTGAGCTCCTGAGAGCAACCCATTCTTTCACAAATGTTTGTAGAAGCAGTCTGCATGCCTAGGTTCTTTAGACAACTGTGGCCATGGAAATCATTGGAACACCTGAATTCAATGATTTGAAGGGGTGTCCCATACTTTTGGCAATATAGTGCATCAAGAAGCAGAAAGAATAAACCCAATTATGAACCAACATTTATATGCAGAGACAAAAATTGTATCAAACATTGAGAACAATATGTCAAGCAGACACGTGGAAGTGCTGTGGCCTAGTGGATTTGAGTAAATGATGAATGAATAAAATCAGTCTATTCTCATAGCAAGTTTTTATACATCATATCACTAACAGTATTAATATTCTGTTATTTGTTTTGTATCATTTTGTATCATGATGTGACTGGACACACCATAGCTCTCGTAGTCTCGTACAAATTACAGATCATCTTTCAACTACAGAGCAATTTAAGGTCCATGTGCAAAAAACTGTCACTCCATCAAATATTTAAATGCTGGAGCCTACAACAATGTTTAATTCAGTGATATCTAAAATTACTAGGTCTGTGAATCTTTGGTTAGATTCAAATAGATTCACAAATCATAGATTTTTGATAAGATTTGTGTGTGTGTGTGTGTGTGTGTGTGTGAAAATAATGAGATTTTGTGATTCTATTAACTATTTAATTCTGCATTTTTTAAGTGCATTCATAGTATTATTTAAATGAGTTCCCTAATGCGTCTTATTTAGGGTGCATACTGCACCCTGACTTTCATGGGGTCAGAGAGCAGGGGCTTTTGTCCATTGTTAAGGCATTTTTCCTCATATATGTATTTTGTTTTTCCGTTTGGCTTTAACCTCGTCCGCTGCTTAACAACAGGAAATTAAGATAAACAAAGTTTGGTTTTAAACAGAAACCATCATGGAATGTGTGTAATAAATTCTGACTGTAAACTACAGTGGATTTTGATTGAATAATGGGCATACATGCATTATTTGTAGTGTTTAATAATAAACTGCAACTGAATGATACACCTGCTTAGCATTTTTCATTATTTACTGTTATAGGAATACCCTACTTTTTCAATGGTTTGACTTTGAAAAAGGTTATAGCGCTATTGTGAGAGAGCTATCATCTGCTCATGTGATAGCAGTGGCCATGCAGAGGAGAGATCAAACATGGGCTGCTCAAAAACGGTATCAATAAGAGCTAAGGATGAAGCACAATCCAGTGAAAGAGGGTATAGAGTGCAGCACGCATCTGTGAGGGAGAGCTGTTAGGGTCTGAACAATGCCAAACAACGTCTCCATTCATTTGTGTATGTAATCATTTAAGACTTACACATTTCAAATCATTGAATCACTATCAAAATTATTCTTTTAATCTTAGCATTTTAAATCGAATCAAGTGAATCGCTACACCCGTAAAAATTAAACAATTTTCTGCGCTGCAACATTGCTGCAAGAAATTTAAATCACTTCAAATTGTTTGGAAAATCAAACTCGTACCTTTTGGACAAGATAAACACTTGTGGCTCTTCGGCCAGCTATTTGATCCAAGGCATTTCCTTCCTCCACAAAGTAACTCACATCAGCTATATGAACACCAACTTCAAAATTACCTACATGAGGAGAGAAAAGAAAACCATGTTTTTAAATCATAAATAGTTTTTTTTCAAGCGTAATGAACTTTTTAAAAGAACTTTAATATCAAAGGCAGCACACATACCATCTGAGAGTTGTTTGCAGGACAGTGCATCATCCAGATCTCTGGCTGTAGCTGGGTCGATGGTAAATATGCATTCGTTTCTTTAAAAAAAAAAAAAAATCCGAAAATCAGAACCAAATAATAAAAATGTTAATTAAAATTACATTTCAGATGGACTTTACATACAAATAATGGATAATACGTGAAAATGTATAGATCAGGGACAGGGTAGTAGTAGGGATGCACCGAAATGAAAATTCTTGGCCGAAACCGAAAACCGAAAAAGAGGAAACCAAGGCCGAAAACCGAAAACCGAAACACCGAAAAAAATGATGCCAATTATTAGTATCATTACTTTTATGGCTATGACTGTGTACAAACTTTACTAAAATCAAGGCATTGCAATTGCATAAATTAATATAACATTTTCAAAGAATAAATCAATTACAATATATGCTAATATTTATTTAGCACAATGCACAGTATAAAATAAAATTCAAACTAAAATGTTTAACTTGACCCACTCATGTGTACACTAAATAATAATCTACTGGCCTGCAGAAAGGTTTTAAAATGAAATGTTCTCTCAAAAACAAAGCCGAGCGCAAACTTCTCATCACACTAGCACCCAGTTTGCACGTCTAAATTAGTTACATTTTAAAAATGTAGCATACAATAGCATAAAAAGCCTTTTTAAATGAACAATGGTCCATGTTTAATACAAATGTACATGAAACTTAATGAAACATGTTTAGTGAATGTAGAAAATATTTAAGAGATTAATCATTAATTTAGTTCTAAACATACATGTTCCCATATACATATTTTTTTTGTAATGTAACAAGCAACAATCTCAGGGTTTACTGGGTTTTACAAGGTTTTTTTTTCTATTGGTGGTGGAATACTAAAAAATAAACATGTCATGTATTTATCTGTCTTCTTCTCACCGATTCCTGATGGTTAGAGGACAGTTACTTGAGTCGTCCCCTGTCGTTTCAAGGAATAGTACAACAAGACACGCAACGAAGTATAAACGCCTCGATGCACGCGCTGTTTGTGGAGACTCGCACTGCCTTGTTTACTTTCGCCTGCCTCCGCAGCGCGAGTCTTATTTATTGTTTTATCCACCTATATCTGCTCTAAACAATGCGTGCCGCCATGACGACGACTCCGGTTGCGAGCGGGTCAAAAGCGGTGCGCGCGCTGTCTGTGGAGACTCGCGCTGCCTTGTTTATACTTTCGCCTGCCTCCGCAGCGCGAGTCTCCACAGACAGCGCGCGCACCGCTCTTGACCCGCTCGCAACCGGATTCGTCGTCATGGCGGCACGCATTGTTTAGAGCAGATATAGGTGGATAAACAAGGTTTCCGTCTCCTCGCGGGTTCAGATGCACTGAAATACTTCCACACCGCAGACATGTTGCTTCAGACAAGCACGTGCAGGTCGCGGTTTCTGTTTGCGTCATCACAACATTTCGGCCGTATTGTTTCGGTGATAAAAGTCTTTCGGCCGAAAACCGAAAATGCACTTTTGGGCCATTTTCGGCCGAAAATTTTCGGCGGCCGAATATTCGGTGCATCCCTAGGTAGTAGGTTACCTGAGATCTCGTCTTTTAGAGAGCGCATGATCAGGGATGCTCCACGGCAGATCTTGGGGAAGACAATTCAAGACCTCCTTGGAAAACTCTGAAAAGTCCACATCATATTCAGTCAGGATGCCTTCTGTTTCCGGCTCTATTTCACCTGCTTGCCCTAAAGTTTTTGCAAGCCGCCTTAAAACAGAAAAACAACATTGAGAAATGCTATTATTAATCACAACAGCCAATGTAAAGCTCATAATTTGGAAGAAATACAGGTTACCCAGATCTCACCCTTCAGCAAAGTTGTTGTCTGCTGACCACTGTGTTATTCGGCAGATGAAGAGTGTGTTTTCATAGTCTCCAGGTCTGGAGATAAAGTCTGCAGGACAATCTGCGAGAGGCACATTAACTCTTGGGATCCGATGGTCCACAGGAGAGAACATAGCAAAATTCTTGTTGGGAAGAAATTTGAGGAAGCCTGATGCTGCTCTTGAGTGCTTCTTCTCAACAATGAATACAACCTAAAATGACAACATCCATGGACAATTATACGCAAAAGAATAAAAAAAAAGGCATGCTAATTTTGGACGATCTTCAAACTTAATATCGACAACATGAAGTTAAAAAACAAACAAAAAAAACATCAGCCCATTTACTTTCTTAAAGGGGTCCTTGATTATGATTAAAATTGTTTAACTTTAGTTAATGTGTAATGTTGTTTAAGCATAAAGAACATCTGCAAAGATACGATACTCAAAGTTCAATGCAAAGGACAGAAATTGCTTTTTAAGGACTAAACAAACCTCTGGTATGGACTACAACAAGCTTCTTCCAGAGTTCGTGACATCACAATCCCAAAGATTTACATAAACCCAGCCCCCGGGAACACGCAACAAAGTGCGGACATGTTGGGATGGTTTAGAGAAGAGGAAGAGTTGTTGTCGCAGTTTGTCAGAAGGCTGATGAATTTAGAGAGGTTAAAATGTATTTTTAACACCGTTCCTGAATATTAATCTCAACGTTTGTCTGTTCCCTACACATTTTACGGACAACAGCTTCCAGAAGCGAGTACAATGCAGGCTATACGCAATGAAATCTGTGTTTGCAAAGTCCGGATTTAAAATCGTTCAGCACGATCCTCTTGTTCGTTAACATTTTCAGGGTCTGAATTGGGGTCGAATTGGTTTGAAATTCACGCCACTGTTAATATTTACATCTGAGTAGAGCTTGTGGTTACGAAGGGGTGTGACATTTCCCGAACATGCGCTAAGCTCTGCCAATCAAAAGCACAATTCGGAAAGAGGGGCTTCATCAAAATTACACGGTCAACCAGGTGAGAGAGCTGTAATAATGTAAAATATGTGAAAAATAATGCGTTTAAGTATGAAAACATATTCTAGTAGACCACAAAAACAAAATCAAGACTTTGGAAAAAGAGATTATAGGACCCCTTTAATAAATGTTCCTGATTTTTTGTGCATTATTCATCAGTGATGCACATTATTAGCCTGGCTACGTCAGACTTCCTACTTCTGCTAATTTGAAGTAGCAGAGTCTGGTATTACCAGGCTAGCACATTATTCCAAACAGGGAAAAAAAGTGCAACATTGTTTTAATCTATTACAAAAGCCAACTTTTTAAATGAAAATTCTTGTCATCTTAGTAAATTGTCTGAATTTCTAAAGCATCTGAATGCATTTTTATTTATAACGGTCATGAATAATAATTACTTAAAAATAAAATGCATATCCTTTCAAACAAATTGCTTACCTTTCCAGTCCTTTGCATAGCTCTCTCTGAACTTGAACCAGAAGTGAAGCACGCATTAGCATGTTTGACAGAGTGTGTTGTGATGGGGGCTAAATCAGGAAAAAAAAAAGTTATAGCAAGATTTGATTGCAAGTTTCTATTTTATTTTCTGACACTTGTGTGTAATCAATGTAATTTGTTGAATTTTTATATAAAAAAAATGGAAAAGTACTCAATAGATTCAGATTTTTTTTGTTTTGAAAAAAAAAAGTTTAAACCCGTCAAAGGTAATAGACAGTTTTATAGAACCAATTTTTATAATTATTAAACACTTTGGGGAGATTAACAAGTGATTCCCTCATCTTAGCAAGGTTAAGATTCTCCAGCCTAACGTCTCTACACTGGCAAGAACTGCACTTTGCACTTTACTAAGTCACATTTTACTAGTCAAATGGCAGCATTTTACTAGTCAAATGCAGCTCATTTGCATTTAAGGTGGTATAGTCCCCGAAACAGCTCATTTTTAAGCAGGCCCCAAAATGACATTTTCAAATGGTTATAATAAATTAACTATGGGGTATTTTGAGCTGAAACTTCACAAATACATTCTGGGGACACCCGAGACCAATATTACATCTTGTAAAAAGGGGCATAATAGGTGCCCTTTAATATTCATTCATCATTATGACAAATCATTCTGGAACAAAGTTATCCTACTATTACTACACCAATGACATGCAGCTCTGCCTGCTAACAACTACAAAGTGGCTGAACAAATCTCAGTTTGACTTTTGGGTCTTTGGGACAGAAAGCTATCAAGAAAACAAAGCCAAACTTATTGTTACCGCAGGCCAGCACAGCAAATCAATATTTTAGTTGGCTACCAGTGGTTGTATGTACAGTATCAGGTTAAAGGAATAATTTGTTTGCATCCTTCCTCATGGGCTAAATAAATGAATTCATTTATTACATTTAAAGCCTTGGAATGATTATGCAAAATTATTTTTTTTTACATCAATTGTAAGCAAAATTCAATTGTTCCACAGCAACACATGGGTAATTTAAGGATAACAATGAGTCATGAAGATCTTGGTTTTTGGAAAGAGGTGAATAGCTCATTCATTCTGCAAACACAATGATGTCTTTCATTCCCTGTTCACCTCAGTCACCACATGCCCTGTATCAAACTTGACACTCTGGAATCTGTTGCCATGTTTTGAGCTACAGATGCTTAATAATTTAATATGTAGACGTCTTGGGGAGGCATGTGCAAACAAAGATATCTGGGCTTGATAAAGATAAAAAAAAAAGATCACAGCTCTTGGCTGTTCAATCCTCAATGAGTGACTCAACTTTTTTCTGCACTATAAGCATATAGCATATATTTTCTGCACATGTTTCAAGATATATTACTAATATATATATATATATATATATATATATATATATATATATATATATATATTAAAGATCCACTGCATCGGAGAATCCTTTACATTTATAAAGAATAATTCTTTGCCATGCATTTAAACTATGGTTGTGTGAGATGCATTAACAACTAAAAGAAAATTGGCACAGGACTGACCAAACCAATTAAATGCTAACAAGGCTAATTTTGATTATCTAGTTACAAATTTGTCACAAGTTTCAATTACAACATGTAACATAATACATTATTTATTTATTCATTTAAACTTAAATCATGGTGAAAGAGTAAAACTAATAAATACAACTAAATTAGCACTTATCAGCAAAACCTTGAGTAAGAGGCAACATAACATTGTGCCTGCAGGAAAAGCTCATTACCTTTATCATAGAGATTGGCATTCTTCATTTTACTGATCACCTCATCTTCTTCATTGTAATGGGCCTCCACAATGACATCAGGAGCCTTTGGTGCATTCTGACCGGATAGAGTTCTCTCATTTATATCTCCATTGACTGCCTGTGTACACAATGTGACACACATTTTGCATGTCAATGACGGTTATTGTCTCTCACAATTCATTTTGATTATACAGAATTACATACTGTACAAAACTACAAGTAATACATTCAACATGCATTCATATATATATATATATATATATATATATATACTGTATATATTAATACAAAAAGTTGTATACTACTTGCTTTTATTTGACAGTAAATGTATGGTCTTAATAGTATGAAAACATGACTGATTAATAGGCTCGATTGTGCACTATTTTCCACATTTTGTAGTACTAATTGTGGGAGGAAATTTGTGTAATTTAGCTTCTTGGACTTAAACATGCAAAATAATGTGAAATGGAGATGAGAAAACTACACTACTGGAAGAAGAAAACATTAGCTCATTCACTAAAATAATTAACAAACACAAAAAGGGCAGAGGATCTACAGAATTTCATTACTTTGCGGAAATCTGTGGAGGATTTTTTCCGCAAGCACAGGTTTCATGCATGTATGATTGCCAACTTCAAAGGAAAATGAAGGACATTCTAGCAGAGGTCTTCAACCTTGCTCCTGGGAAACCACTGTCCTGCAAATTTTATTTTCAACCACCTTCAGCAAACCTACCTCATATTTATAAATAAAAGTCTCTGCTTGAAAGAAATGAAATTAGTAGCAACTACCCAAGTTGACCCTCCGTCCCAACCCAAGTTGAAAAAACTGTGCTCCTCATGGCTTTAATAACACAACTTTTACCCTTGATAAATTTTGGACGTTAAATATCAGCCATGAGGACCTAAGATTTTGTTTTAATTCCTCTGTTGGCACTTTGAAAGACCAGTCAGGCAGACTCTTGGTTTTGATCCCTTCTCTTATTTGGATTTCAGATGATAGTGATAACCTTACATGACTCTGCAAATCTAAGAAGAAATGTGCCTTTAGGGTGTAATAGCTACATTTTTTTGTGTTTAATTGCTTTCCTATGCTGCTGATTATTTTCATCTTGACAAAAACTGCCTAGCAGCAGTTTAGATTTCCTGACACACAACTGCCCACACATGCACGCATCTACCCTCATTAAAGCTTTATAGCTTTGTTGCCAATTCTGATATGCAGAATGTTTATATAGCTAAAGAATTCAAAAAGCAAACTTCCATTTGCTCTGCTGTACTAAAAATAACAAGTCATAGAGCATAGACATAAATAATAAGCATACAGAAGTATGCATGCAGCATGAAATGTATTATGCAACCTAATAGATTTTTAAAAAGTCTTTGCTACATCTTTTATGTTTATCATGTATGCAGCTTATTGAACCTCTAATTAACTAAGATATTTGTAATATGCTAGTACGTAATATGTCCTCTAAAACTTTAAGTTTTATTAAATACAGATGTGCCATCACATTACATTAATAAAAATAATTTAGTAGTCTATCCTTGTGTGTTTAACCCCATTAATGAGAACGCATAATTAATCTAAATCTGAAGTAAAACAGTGCAAGTCATTTTATTTATTTATTTAAACTGTTATTGTGGACATGCACTGTATTTACGATTAGGACTCATAATGAAGATTTACGGTTTTACTTCATCTGCCGTTATAGGCTATATATCATATATTTCACTAAACGGGCTAAACCATTTCACTAAACCCAAAGCGCTCGCTGGTGTGGACATTTATGAAGAGATGGATATTTGCTTCAAGTAATAGGCTTGGTGAGTGAAAATATATTTGTATTATCTTTCTGCATGTATAATTCTCTTTCGATTTTCTGTCTAAAAGTGACCAAAAAGACATTTAACTCCAGCTCACCGTCGGTGTCGCCAAACTGCTCCATCTCCAAAACGTTTGTTTGCATGGGTCAGGGTTTGCGTGAAGGTGCGCAAATATTCCCATCAAATTTGTTTTTATACATCACAACAAATGCGTCGGAAGTGGCTTGAGCCTATTTCAGGGTTGTTTATGCATACGCAAGGGTTATAAATGAGGCCCCTTATGTGTTGTTTTTGCGCCAAACATACCTTTTACAATATTGGCTAAAATATTCAGTCTTGTTCTTGATAATGTCACTGTTGTGCCATACTTTCTCTTCCCTTGTCAATGACTTCTTCACTGTGTTCCATAGTATATCTATAATGCCTTGGAAATTTTCTATAGCCCTCACAATAGCTATCAACCATAATATCCCATTGATGCTCCGCAAGCTATTTTTGACTCATGGCTCATGTAGTAGAATGCAACCATGAAGATGTCAGAAATTTTTTTCAAGAACAGCTAAGATTTATTTGGAATTTATCAGTCACCTCAGGTGAAAATAGGCGTGTACCATTTCAAGAGTTTGATATTTTTTTAATTCTGAACACATCTACATATCCCATTATAATAGGGTGTGCACACTCATGCAGTAAGGTTATTTTAAGTTTTTATTTTTCTCCTTTTTTCTAAAATATGTCACTTTGGTTTTCTGTGGCATTGCATGGGTTGTAATGTTTAGATTAAAAGTGCAAAAGTGCATTCTGATATGACAATTATTTTTTACATAAAAAACAGCTGTTTTATCAGGGGTGTGAAAATTTTTATATCCACTGTGTGTGTGTGTTAGCTAACATGATTTCACTAATCAGATCATCAGCACATGGGAAAATATAAACAAGTACTAGGTGAAATCACTCGATCATTCTGATTGGATTATAAAATGAAACTATAAAAAGGAGGGAAGAGGTTCTTCCAATCATTTTGTTCAAGTGGTAGCAATGGTTACCTCCAGAGAAAGATGGGGAAAGACATTTAATCCTCAATAACTTCAAGGACATAGGTTCAACTGCAGTGAAGAAGGCTTCAGAACACCCCAGAGTGTTCAGCCACTTCTCTCCAAGAAAAAAAAAAAATCAAGAACAGACTGAAATTCTGCAGGAAGTACAAGGATTGGACAGCAGAAGACTGGTGCAAAGTTATTTTCTCTGATGAAGCACCCTTCCTACTGTTTGGGACATCCAGAAAATCAATTATTTGGAGAAGAAAAGGTGAACGCTATTATAAGTCCTGTGTCGTGCCAACAGTGAATCATCATGAGACCATCCATATGTGGGCTCATGTGTGGGACCATCCTTTTCATCCAAGGGTGAGGGCTCTATCACAATTCTGCCCCAAAACACTAACATGAATAAAGTATGTTATCAAAACTTCCAAGAAGAGCAACTTGTCCCAACAATCCAGGAGCAATCTGGTTATGATCTGTGCATTTTCAGCATGATGGAGCACCATGTCACAAGGAAAAAGTGATAATGAAGTGGATCTCCCCAACTCCCCGGATCTTAATCCCATAGAGAACTTGTGGTCAATCATCAAAAGGCGAGAAGCACAAACAATAGCCCACAAAGCTGATATCCAGCATGCCCAGAAGCATGCCATATCAATCCAGCATGCCAGAGCGAATTGCAGAGGTTATGAAGAAGGGTCAAAGCTGTAAATATTGACTTTGACAATCTCTTTGAATCTATTGAATATTTTGGACAATAAAACTATACAAACTTAATCTAATAACCTAAAAATACTAAAGCAGTAAACTATCCAAACCACTAAATATTATCTCACTACCAATACACAGCTGTATTTATGATATGTCCATTTTGATGAAGTACCTTCCACTGTTCAGGGGGGAGAACTTTCACCACGACAACATCTCCATTGAGAGCCCTGTTACGAGCTGCAATTCCATCCAGAAAGATATCGGCTAACCCATCCTGCAGAAAAAAATCAACTTCACAATTGCAAATCACTCACAAAAGAGAGTTACAAGTTATCAGAATTAGGACACTGACAAAGCAACAACTACAACAATTCAATAATATTTGGTCAGTTACTTTTGAATGAGAACCATGTTTATTCTAGCAACCATTTACGTTTGATAGCATGCTCAACTTCAGGTTATACTGTAAATGTAGTATGTGTAAAGGTGAAAAAAAGAATACTCACAGGAGATGGGACAAAAGCTTCCTTGTACTTCTTAGGATTTATCCTCAGTGCTCCCTTAAAGAGAATGACATTTAAACATTTTAAATATGATGAGTGTTTAAATAGTTTTCCATTCTGAGATTTCACTCTATAAGAATACGTAAAAAGCCAGTGTACTTGATATTTTAATATTACATTATTTAAAAGATGTAAAACATTAAAGAATCCCTCCATATATTACAGTAGTTAACATTGGAAATGGATGAAAAAAGTTTATCCGAAGATAAGAACGGGTATTGTTCAAAATTCATCTATCCACAAGTTTCCTACGCCCCATGAGGCCTTGCGTCAAAAGTGGGCGTGACTTCCGGTTCGAAGTAAACAAAGCGCGACTTGACATGCTTGACACTCGTTCATTCAACAGTTGACAGTGATTCAAGTTATATCGATCCAAACTAGCTAACGATGTGGGAACACAACCTCAACGAAATTCAAAAGGGTGAAATAACAGTACCTTTACCCTACGCAGTAGTTGATTGGGAGTATTATATATACTAATAACATTATTAATAATCAATACTCATCAAGGCATGGTGACAGACAGTTGTGCGAGCTGACAAACAATTAAAATAAAAAAATACACACTTAGTCATTGTGCTTTGGAGTTTATTCAAAATTATAAATGAATGTGCTACTTGAATACATTAACTGGCACATTTGGTATTCTGTCAACACAGGCTTTGATCCTGAGTTTAGGTGTAACATAAGTAGCGAACAGCCAATCACATGCTGATGAGAGTTTACAGAATATTAAGAATTTAAACAAATGTACACAGGAAGATTCGTCGTCTTTAGGGAGGTGATGGAAACTACAGTCGTTGGCAGGATCACTCTGATTTCGTTTTCAGCTTATGTTCAAAACGTTTCAACGCATCAAGTTTAAGCCACTGAATTAGTTTAGTCTGGTTATACATACAACCGCGAACAGCACATGTTGTCCCTGAGCTCCGTAACGACATCTCTCATAAAGATTTGGGTCTTTAAATAGTAAAATAATTCTCTGAAAAACAGCTAGCCTCTTCGCTAACACACAAAATACCATTGCAATGCTACTTCCGCCGCCTCACCTTAAGTTTCACCCACTTTATTTTTTACAGGAGCGCCCCTCGGAAACTTGTGGATAACTTTGATGAAAGGTTTTGATCCACTCCGAATGTTGACTAATATATATTTCATACTATGATAATAAAACTGTCTGGGTAATGATAAGTAACTAAATATGCTTGTTAAAAAAAAAAAAAAATTTATTTGAAGCATTTATGAAAATATATTTAATCCGTTTATATTAAAAAAATAATAATATTTTTGATTTTTCAGGTTTTCATGTCACAACGACCCTTGTGCACTTGTGCACATGGCGCAGAAGTATAAATTGGGCTTAAGTGTCAGGGACCCTGGCCTAAAATAACGCTGGAACCTGCGCAACCCTGATCATACAGGAAGTAAGAGGGGAGGGTTGAGTCTCACTGTGGCCGGCTAATCGCTCTCTACTCCATTCAGAGCACAAGTAATTTCGCTTTCTGGACGAGCAACAACTACACGTGCTCTTCCCTGTCCGGGCCCTAAGAGTATATATATGAAGAGTTCAGATGCAAAAGCCTCTAAATGCCATTTAAAATTTTCTTCTAAAATGACCATTTTTATCAAGCTTGTATATTTAAGTTCAGTAATTTCACTTAAATGGCAATGAAGATTACCTATTAATTGTCATTTAAGTGAAATTACTGAACTTAAATATACAAGCTTGATAAAAATGGTCATTTTAGAAGAAAATTTCAAATGGCATTTAGAGGCTTTTGCATCTGAACTCTTCATATATATATAGAGCCCAGTTTAGGCAGTTGGAGCAGCTCTTCGTATGCTTTGGTGGCCACACCAAAGGGCTTCCGGTCACAAAGCAAAGACTGTCCCGCTGGATAGTGGACTCCATTTTTTTGGCCTACACTTCAAATTTGTCAGATTTTACAACTTGAAAGCCCCTGCACTGAAGGCACAAATCATCTCTGGCTCTTAGAACTCACATACAGCAGCCAAACAAAATGTAAAGTTAATGATGTGAGGGTCTAAGAACCCAACTAAAACAAACACTGGTCCCCATTATAGTGACTTAAAATTCTGGATCTCTCCTTAAGTGATTTTGCTTGTTAACATCAAGTGTCTTCAATAATGCTCAATCATCACTCAATTATTCACTTAATTATCTCATTAACTTTAACACTACTTCAGTGTTCATTTAACACTGCTTAGAGTTTAATTGGGTCGCATAAAATTACTTAATTCCATTATGTTGAAGTTACATGAACAAATTATGTTTTGTTTTTTTAATGTAACCCAGTTATGTGTAACCTGTTGACATAAAAAAGTTAAAGCCAAAATTTCAGAACCTGATGACAAAGTTAATTAAAGCAAACATATCATTTTTGAGTGTGTTGAAATTACATGAACAAATTATGTTATGTGGAACCTGTTGACATAAGGTTAATTTTTGGAACCCTTTTACACGAAAAAGTTAATTAAAGCCAACATGTCATTTTTTGGAGCATGTATTAAATTCACCTGAATGAGTTCTCCTCTCTTTAGGCCTGCAGACACATCCTCTGTGCACATGTACTCCTCGAACAGCAGCTTCCGGGAGCATCTACAATCTTTAGTGTTTTTATTTTTGTCCCTTTGATGTAAACTTTCTTTTGGTGCTGTGAAAACAATGAAGAAATTGTAGCTCACGCACAAAAAAAAAATTACTATGATGTTTATTTAGATTTGTAATGAAACTAAATCTGGTCATGTAGGTCACATGATGTTTTTTTAAGACACCATGGATTTTTTTTGGCTTGTTCCACATCTATTAGACTTGAAGCCATGTGTAGCTTCAAAAGAAGTAATTTTGAAATGTGTATCCTATTTAGTTAACTAATCTGTACAGTAAAATAGATTTTTTAACTTTACAGATATAGGATACGCATATGAAAATGTGTCTTTTTTTCTGGGAAAACAGATTAAAAAATACTGATGAATAACACACACGAGAAAGCAGAGGAAGAACAGTCTCTTTGTTAAATCTATGTTTTAACATTTTGTTAAAGCTACACATGAAGGCATACTTTTTACAACAAATACAGAAAAGACAAAGGCACCCTTACACACACTGACTGGGTAAAGCTACTTCACGATTTGCATATCAAATTCAGTCTATTACAAAAGTTTACGATCACAGGCGCGGTGATCTTGCATGTAGTGTAACTCGACCAAGGATGGTGACACAAAATAAAACATTGTGCTTTTCTAAGTGTGCAAAGTGGATAAATAATGTATGACGGAATACCACAGCAAGTGCTTGGCAGCACTTCGACTGCCACAGTAATATCATCACTTGTGAAAAATCCTCTCCCTCTCCGGAGTGATGATATCCATAAATATATATATGCGCCGAGTCGAACTTCTCCCAAGCACTTGCTGTGGTATTTCGCCATACATTATTTATCCACTTTACACACTTAGAAAAGTGCAACGTTTTATTTTGTCCCCATTCTTGGTTGAAATACACTACTCGTGTAACTGTATTTAAATAGGGAAAACTTGGATGTGTTTAGTCGCTTCTCTGCTTGGATCCTAATGAATGAACTGGGCTAAGATAAGTGCCATCAAAGTGTCTCACGCACGAGAGCGATGAAGTGCACACATTGAGACGAGAGTTAACTCGTCTTAGTTAAGGGAATAACAGTTTAATATGAAAAAACGGTGGAGTATCCCAGTATGTCAAATAAATTAAATGTATTTATGGCTTAAATAAGGCTTGGTTTTGAGAGACTGGCTGTTCACTTTACTAAATACCTTGAGGAGCTTTGACGTTTTTATTTGGTGATTTCCCAGCAATGGCTTCAACTTCGGGACCACATGATGCCCCCACGTCTTTTTTCTCCAAATTTCTTTTTGATCTCCTCTTCTTTGATTTTTTCTTTGCTTTTTCCTCCCCACATGAACCGCTCAACTGTTGAGCGTCACATTCCTCAGATCCCACTAGACTTGTGCTCCCTTTGATGTCTTTTTCACTTCTCTCCAGTTGCTGTTTTGAGGGTAGCTTTCTGGGTGCAGCAGCCTTATGCGACTCCGTTGTGGCATGCATGCAAGGCTTCATGTCCTGGTCATCAGCGCACACTGCCTGATGGATTTTTTTGTCTGTGTGCAAATAGTTGGACGTGTCAGCCATCTGTCTACTTTGCTGAGAGGATAAGCTATCACCAGAATAAGATGATTCCGAATTGCCTTTTGTTCTCCTGTTTACATCATTCACAGATCTGCTAACTGGTGTCCTCATGTTCTCCTCTGCCTGCTGCTTTGCAAACTCTTGCAAGTAAGAACGGAACTTGCCATTCTGATGCTGATTCA
The DNA here is from genome assembly GCF_016745375.1 of Pimephales promelas. The sequence continues at coordinate 4,204,433 of NW_024121555.1, forward strand.
GAAGTCTGGCATAAGCATCTTTCTGGGATCTGGGGAGGTTTTGTGCACCTCTGGGTTTAGTGGTTCTCTTTACTTTAGGAGAAGACGCCATAATCTCTGCAAAGAATTAACATGTCGGTGGTTACATCAGGTTAACAGCCTTTGTCTTTACATATCAATAATTACCGAATAATATAATCAACTCTTTGACTTACTACGAGTTGTATAAAAAAAAATTTAAAAGAATTTAAAAGACTGACGTGATGTTTCAGAAAAAAAACAAAAAAATGTATATGCATTTCTACAACTGCATGCATTTCTTTTGGCCCTGTGGACTTAATTTGGTGCAGCCCCTTCAAACTTTTAATTATTGGAACCAACTAATTTTTCTTAATGATAACATACTGTGATGCACCTGACATATAAATTAATTTAAGCAATATTCCATAAAGCAAAAGTGGGTAACACTTCATTTTACAGTGTCCTTCTTACAAATGTTACTATAGTAATAAATATAGATAAAGCAGAATTACACACAACTAATCCTAAGCCAACCCAACAGTAAGTACATGTAGTTAATTAATATTATTCTGTACTTAACTGTAACTACACCTTAAAATAAAGTTTAATTGGTCTAAAATGGTGACAAATTGGAATCAAAGTGTTTGATAATGAAAGGCTTAAAGTTGGACAAAACAACTGTTTTTAAATAACTGTTTATAGTTTGAAACTAAACTGCTGTATAAAACATTAAAAAAACAAACTTTTTTTGTTTGTTTTTGGATTGAAATACATTTTGCATTGTGTATCCTAAATTCAAATTACATTATTTTATATTTTAATATTTTCTGAAAATTACAGCTTTGCTGACAATGTGTTTGCGTCTCATTTTAGCATATTAAAATAATTTCATCTCAATAATGCTCTTTACTGACACTGTTGTCTATGGAGTAAACAGGTTAAAAAAAATCTTGGAAAACAAACAATGCAAAAAAAAGATGTACATGTCAAAACAGACATAAATAACATTGTTTTTGTAATTTTCTTTAAATTTGTTATTTCACTAAAGTTAGTTGTTTAGATCATCATAGCTTTAAAAACGTAGATTAATAATTTACGATTTGAACTTTGGGCCTCTGTACATTAAATATTTGAAAGCAGATAGTTTTAAATAAAAATCAACCACGGGACATAAAATCAGTAGCATTGAAAATAAGTTAGTTGAAAATAGAAAATGTCTAGACATAACGTTCAGTGTTGACCATAATTATGATATTATAATTTTATCAACTTTCACAGGCTGTTTCACAGGCAGGCACATGCTTAAGTTATAAGCCTAAATCATTCATGCCATGAATTTAATAGCAATGTCATTCACGTAAAACCTTCCCTTGAAAAAAAAGATCCAGAAAAATGTACTCATAACGTATTGCATTTAAAATAATAAAATATTTTAGTTTAAACCGGTTTATTAAAGAAGAGCAAAGACTATGACAATCATATCAGTGTGTGACTGTGAGGCACACTGTTCCTCTACATACAACGAGCTAAGCTAACGTTACTTGACTCTCACATAGCAGCTAACGTTACTCGTATCTTTCAATAAAATATTCCTGTGAGACAATGGACAGCTACATAACTAAACATAAACATACAAAACAACTCACCGTCAAAATCTGCTCTGTCTATATGTGTTGCTAAATTTCACCAAAGAGCTCCGAACAACAACACCAACTGCGCATCTCTTCCGGGTCCTATAAATAAAGCGCTGTAGTTGCATCATGGGAACTGTAGTTTTGTTGCGCACACAGGCTCGAAGTGTCCAATTTAGTTGTAAAGTAGAACGATTATGAGTGAATAATGAATGAATACTGCTGCAAAAATAATCGAACTAGTTTTAAGTAATTATGTAAAATAGCCCAAGTAACCTAATAGCTTTATTTGAATTCAATAATACAACTTAAATAAATAAAAAAAATATGTGAAAAGTTAGCTTTAGAAAACATGCCCAATATAAGATGAAAAAAAATATGAAATTATATGAAATATTATACTGGTCAAGTGACCGAAACATTGACAGTAAATATTTATTGTGACGGTGTAAGTTTGAATAGAGTGTGGAATTTTTTTTTTTTTTTTCTAATCTACATTAACCCCAAACAACCTTTTTATTATTTTATTTTATTACCTTAATATATATTATGTTTATGGGTTTGTTTGCTTATATATGCATTTGTTAGTTCGAAAAAACAAACAAACAAACAAACAAACAAACAAAAAACATTTAAGTTAAAGATAATAAAGCATTAAGAAATGGGAAATTAGGAAATGACACTATTATTTAAATCAGCATGACATCATAGCTGGATTATAAAACACAGTGTGATCCGGACCATTTGCATTACTGCGATTTGTCGCTGGGATGGATATGATTCACACACTCATCTGCGGACTGTTCATTGTCAGTCTGTCACTTTACGCAAAACCCCTCACCACAGTCCAGAACAAGGTTTGTGGATTTTTACGCACGTCATGTTGGTAAAGAAAGTTGCTGTAAAATGTTGTTATTTTCCTTCTTTGAGGCTATAGCCTATAATATAATTTTTTTATTTTTATTTTTTTGTTCTTTTTTATTTATTGCATATGGCAGCACATGGTTACATTGACGAATAGGCTACCTGCTGTTTCTTCGATTAAGTAAATGTTCTCTTTCACGGAATCTTTGATTTATGTTTAAATTGCAGTCCACGAAAGCTCTGCCGGTAGAGAACAGGAGCACGCGACCGGTGAGGAATGGAACCGAAGACGCGCGAGCTCTGAACAAGTGGCGCGCAGCGAAAGAGCCGCAAGTGCTGGACACGAGCGTCAAAGGCGCGAGATCATCAGGACATCAGTCTAATTCACGCAGAAAACAACCCCCCAAAAATAGAGAAAAACGGAAAAACTGCTTCGGTTTCAAGATGGATAGAATAAGTGATGTAAGTGGAATGGGTTGTAAAAGTGACCGAGGGATACACGAGCACTAATGGTGCAGAAATGAACAAAATTCAGCATGCAGAATGAACATGAGTAGGCTAAACGAATGAGGTGCTGAATGATGAGTGATGATATGTAGGCTATTGCAACAATGGGGACGTTGTATCATTCCTGGAGAATTAGGCCTACTGCTTAACGGTAATATATGAATATGTTATATTGCGATTCAATTTGTAAATTTTACAATCATATTATGGAATTCCAGAAAACAACCAAAACAACCCTACATTGTGTGTCCCATCACTGTGGATTAAACTGCTGCAGGAATAAGTGATTTTTGCCCTGTTGAATTTTGGGTTGTTTAGAGACATGTATAAGGCTGAAAGGTTGTCTAAAGGCCTTGTTAGGCAGCATTGAAGACTACTCCATGTTACATGAGAACAAACAAGTCAATCTTTGAAAAACTGAGGCTATAAGAAAATAATATTTGAATACACAGTATTATAGTGTGTTTTCTTATTTAACCAATAATCACTTTTATTAATGAATACTTTCTTTTCTTTTTCTTTCTTTTTTTTTTTTTTTTACAAAACCATGATTTCACTCATTTGTTGAAAAATAAACTCTACACTTTGATTTCCACTTTGAGATTTCTCTCCACTTTGAATACTATGAGGTCTGTGATGGAGATGATCCTTTTTATTGAGATATGAAATTGGGAGGGAAATTATAAGGGAAATATAAAGGACGGGTACGGTTACCCAGCATGAAGATGTGAATTAATCTAAATACAAAAACATTAACACTTTACACTTGATGAATGCTGGGATACTCTTAACGTCAAATTATATTAGAGACGACCAATGCGCACGAATTCATTTCGACGAATGATTAAAAAGTGTCTAATTCGTACTAATTCGTACGACCTCACTCGTACGAATTCGTACGATTTGTCTAAACCCACGTGATGGGTAGGTTTAAACCAACGTGATGGGTAGGTCATAAAATATGTACACTTTTGCTAAATCTAATTCGTACGACTTGGTCGTGAGATCGGGTTGATTAGAGATAGCCTAACCTAGTCCAAATAGCCTACCTAGTCTTTGCACTTGACAACTTGTCTGTTTGCATTATATATCCTCTATTTGGCCCAAGTCTTTAAGTAGTGTGTGTAGATCTTTTAAATAGGCCTACTCAATGGGACACACTTATAGTCTTGCAAAAATGCAAGTGTTTACAGAGCTTTTATTTATTATATTTTCAATACTTTGCATTTTAAAATAAACTTCTACATGTCTGTTCAGTCGCTATTAACAGAAGACACAAATTTAAAACAGTTGCAAATATTGTACAAAGTAGCCATACCATAGGCCTACTCATCTTTGCACCAATAAAATATAACACTTTATGTTTTTACTACCAAATGATATGTGAAATGTTTTCCTCGACATCTCATGATTTCGGGGCACATGAGTTCCCGAACACATTGCATGATGGGATACGCTTACTCTCTGAATAGCTGTATTTGACAGTGTGGGTTTAGTGTGCATTAAGGGCACTGCACTTTGGCATTTTAAAGAAATGGGACAGTCTTGCAGCATATCTGAAGGACGCACTTATAGTATCCATCTCGTCCTTGTTATAGTCATAATTCAATATAAACAAAATTAAAATTACAGCACTACATACGTGGCATGCTGGAGAACCTTTCCATAAATTAATGGATCCAGATATTATTTAACAATTCCTGAAGTAATTCATCCAGTAGCTTTTCTCTAGGGCTGCGTTTAACTCCACTTTCAGACATGCACTTCCCTAAACACATCCCCTCGGGGGAATTCCCATCACCATTTTGAGGTGCGTTCAACTTCGCAAAGTGGACGAAGGAAGTTTTGGACAGACTCTTGACTTGACCCCTCGATTTAGACCATAGGATTGAGTCTACTCAACATGTACAATTCAGTCAGATCCATAGACCACAATGCAACACGATTGTGAAGTCATAGCAGATCGTGCCTAATTTACCCCCACCCCACACAGCTCTGGAGTGATATCTCTGCATTATTTTGATATTTAAGTGTATTTAATACTTGCAGCTACCCTAAGCTTACTTTTTTTAACACAGTTATATATTTACATTTAGTCATTTAGCAGATGCTTTTATCCAAAGCGACTTACATCTGAGCAATATTGTATTGTTATCGTTTAAGTTTGTGGTTTTTATAGCTAATAATATAAATATAATATTTACTAAATGTTGTATTCATAATTAATCTTTGTTTATATTTAATGTTTTAACAGCCCAAGCAAACAGGCCTATAGAAAGGTTCTCAAAAGAAAATAAGATGAATTAATACTGTAATATATAGCTGAAGGCAGCGATGATGGGCCCAAGCGCAGCACCACCACACCCCCGGAGGCTCTAGAGAGACACGACAGGCAATATGCATTTAAACTGGGTGAATGTAAAAGGATTATAAGAGACTTTTCCTGTTAGCCCTGTTCTCATTACTTTAATAACCATGGCAACACCATTTGAGATATCCAATATCCGTTACGGTGCACAAATTTCGCATCTTCGTTTTCTTGGTATCATGTTGAAAAAGTTTGGTGTGAATCATATTAACTCGCTATAAGTAGTAGTTAAAACATTCCTGATTCCTGATGATCAGAGCTAATGACTGTGAATTAGAAAGTTGTCTGGCTTGATGAGAAAAATATACATAAGTCTGTGATTTTAAGTAGTTTTTATTTTTGGTTTTAAAATAAGTTTGGTTTTTGTTAGTTATTTGATGGTGTAAAATTGGCAGAGGTGTAAAGTCCAGGTTCAAAAAGTAAAAGTCCTCAGTATTTTTGTTCCAATAACCTGGATTTGCTATTAGCACAGTTTTTCAGACAGAGTAGTAATTAGTAAAATCAGTTAGCTGAGTTCATGGGTGGAATAAACACATGGCAGGACTTTTACTTTCTGACCCCTGGACTTTACACCTCTGATAAACGGACATCATGATTGACAGCCGAAATTGTCTTTGGGAGTGTTGGAGGGTCTTGATCCCACGGCTTCACTCCTCACCTCTGCAGACTCAGGCTCTGAGTCTGAGTGGTAATGTGAAAGACACATTAGAGTGTTTTTATCTGGATATAGATTACAAATGCTATTTTGGTAACTATGAAAGAGAGTTGTGCACTTAATTTTTGAATGTTCATGTTCATCTTTCATGTTCATAATTTCTAAGTGTTTCATTTTATGTATTGTTTCACTAGTTTGTATACTTTGCAAAATTAAAAAAAAAAGTGAAACGTCTCAAGAACTTGTTGAATTTTGGCATTTTGAAAGTTCAATTAAAAAACAAAAGCAAAAAGTGGTTATGGGACGATGTCAAAACCCAGAAGATTTTTTTTTAATTGAGTAAACAATAGCTGAATCAGTGGCGGCTCCTACAAAATCTCTCAGGGGGGGCAAATATTTGGATGATTGATAAGGACAAGGCCCACCCATGCAATGGATAAATTAAGAGCTTAAGCATGTAAAGTCAACTTCACTTTATTATTAATGACAAATAAAGTGACTTAATAACAATAAATCTTCTTGTTTCTATACTCACTATTATTACACTTATAACATCACATTAAAGAGATTCGGCACACAAATTAAGATATTTTTGATTATATCTAAGAGCTGGAGTTAAAATAACTCTGCTCTTGGAGTTGAATTTTTAACACTTTTTCAGAGTTAAAATTTGTGGAGTTAAAATACTAAACCTACGGAGAGTAAATTTAACTCTAAAAATAATTATATGAACTCATTACCAAAATATTTAGTTTAACACTTCTTAGAGTTAACATTTATTTAACACAGTATAATGTTTTGTGTGGAAATTGAACACCATATTCTTGATTTACTGCCTTTATTTCAGCAAATCCATTTGGTTCAGACTTGAGGAGGAGTAACCTTCAACCGCTTGTCTGCAGGACAGTCGTATCTGAAGATCACAAAAACAACAGTATGAGGCATAATCTAGCACCATTCATTTAGAATGCAAAAATATATTAGCTGAAAATCACGCACATCGTGGGTCACCACTAATACGTAGCCTAACAATATTATAGCTGTTACAATTCAAATAATTGCAGGCCTACACAGCACAACTATATCTTATTTTCCAGGGTAATGTTAGACACTGCAATTGAATTGTGTAACCACGAATGCCTGTAATGCATTGATGCATCAATTTCACGGTAAAACACTCATTTTCAGAAACACGGTGAATGGAAAGACGGTTAGCTAATGTTAACTGGTTTACATCGACAAAAACCCCACGCAAATAGCCATTTCAAAATTTGAAACAAGTAAACAAACGTTCAACAGCAAGTTTTTCATAGTCGTTGATGTTAGTAAACAGTATAACTAGCCTATAACGTAACAGATACGCGATGACCAAACGTTTTTGTCAGAAAATATAGAACATTTTTAAATAGTTTTATATACTCTTTTACCTACCTCACGACGAGGCACATAAGTCCATTATTCCTTTGTCCAGCGGCAGGGTCGTGTCGTGGCGCACTTCTCAAAAATAACTCCAGGTGTAGCTAGTGTTAAAACCAAAACACTCCTGAACACCAATGAATGAACTCCAAAATACAACACAGCCGGGGAGTATACAATAACGTCTCTGGTTACTTACGTAACCTATGTTCTCTGAATAGGGAACGAGACACTGCGGATAGCGCAGTGGGATATTCTCTGAATATGCCGATTGTCTGAAGCCCAATAGAATCACGCCAATTCATTGGCTGATGGTGCTCGCGCAATCTGGCCCCGCCCCGACGCAATTACGTCGCATAATCATATACGCGCGTGCGCCATCTTCCCCTCAGATTTCTCTGCCGAAAAGAAGACTGTCAGCAGCGCGAGGAGCTTGGCCGCTAACGCAGCGTCTCGTTCCCTATTCAGAGAACATAGGTTACGTAAGTAACCAGAGACGTTCTCTTTCATAGGTTCACTCAACGCTGCGGATAGCGCAGTGGGAACGGGATACCAAACTCGCCAAGCAAAGAGCGCTGTAATGACTGGTATCGAAAGATAATGACTACAAACGGTTCAAACAGAAAGAATCTGAGAACCCGGGGTCATGTCAAGATCCAAATTGTAGAAACGTACAAAAGTCAGTTTACCCAAAGGAATCTCGTCTGACTCTCTTTGTGCCGCAATGGCTGCAACATAGACCCTGAGGGTGGTAGCTGCCGCCCCGGAGGAAAACCTCTCTTGCAGGAACTCCAACACTGAAGCAACAGGGCAGTTAACTGGGTTCCTATCACGTGCCAAGCACCAAGACGCGAAAACCTTCCATTTGGAAGAATACAGTCTCCTTGTAGAAAGAGCTCTAGCACTAGCGATGGTCTCCTGAACGTCAGTCGGGAGATCCAAGCCTAATGTCGATGACCCCTGATCGGCCAAAAGTACAGCTTCCACATGTCCGGGCGAGGATGCCAAATCCTGCCCTGAAGTTGGAAAAGCAGATCCTCTCTGACTGGAATCTTCCAGGGAGGCGATTCCAGCAGAGGAATTAACTCCGAAAACCATGGCTGAGACGGCCAGAATGGGGCTACTAGAAGGAGGCGGACTCCGCTCTCCCTCACTCTGGCCAGGACCGCCTGGATCAGTTTGATGGGCGGGAAGGCGTAGAGTTTCTGCATTGGCCAACGGTGGGCAAATGCATCTATCCCCAACGGAGCTGGAGGATTCAGGAAGAACCAGAGCGGGCATTGGGATGACTCCTGCGAGGCAAAGAGGTCCACCTCCGCTTTCCCGAACACCTCCCAGATCAGGGAAACTGCCTGACGGTTCAACATCCAATCCCCCGACTGGAGTTTCTGCCTCGATAGAAAATCCGCTGCGAGGTTCAGAACCCCTGGCACATGGACCGCTCTTAGAGAAAGGAACCTGCTCTGAGACCATAATAGAAGATGACGCGCATGCCTGTCCAGGGTGCGAGATCGAGATCCTCCTTGCCGGTTTACATGGGAAACTACCGCCATGTTGTCCGTCCTGACAATGACATGGTGACCCTTTAGAAAAGGGAGGAAATGATGCAAAGCCAGGAAGACGCTCTCAGTTCTAAGAAGTTTATGTGCCAAGCGAGGGTCTCGCCCGTCCAGACCCCACATGCTGGCCTGCCCTCGAAAACTGCTCCCCAACCGGTTAGAGAGACATCCGTCGTAAGCATCTGGCGACGGAATACCGTTCCCATGCTGACCCCTTTCTGAAGAAAGAGATGGTCCTGCCAAATCGACAGGGCGCAAGAGCAATTGCCCGACACCCTCAACAGGCGAAAGGCTGACCCAGTGGGCCGGATGCCTGAAAGCTTCATCCACCACAGGAAGGGTCTCATGTGGAGCAGACCCAGGGGTAGCACAGGGGAGGCTGCGGCTATTAAGCCCAGAAGCCTGCGGCAAGTGCCCACAGAGATATGATGGCCTAGTGAAAAACGGGCCAAACATGTCATCAAACTGCAAATCCGTGCAGGAGCCAAACGGGCCTGCATACGAACGGAATCCATGTGCACACCCAGGAAGACTGTGTTCTGAGCTGGAGTAAGAACACTCTTCTCCACGTTCAACCTCAGGCCGAGAGACTGAATATGGTGGAGAACAGTGTCCCTGTGGTGGGTAACCAACTCCCTGGACTGGGCTAGAATGAGCCAGTCGTCCAGATAATTGAGAATGCGGATGCCCTGGAGCCGCAAGGGGGCCAGTGCTGCATCCACGCATTTCGTGAACGTTCTCGGTGCCAGGGCAAGGCCAAAGGGGAGGACCTTGTACTGGAACGCCCTCCCTCCAAAGGCGAACCTGAGGAACTTTCTGTGACGCCGCACGACCTGGATATGAAAATAGGCATCCTTAAGGTCTATTGTCATGAACCAATCTCCTGGCCGAATCTGAGAGATGATGGCTTTCAACGTCAACATCCTGAATTTCCCCCTGAAGAGGGCGAAATTTAGTCTGTGGAGGTCTAGAATGGGACGCAAGCCGCCGCCTTTCTTCGGAACCAGGAAATAACGGCTGTAGAAGCCTTGTTCGGTTTCCTCCGCAGGAACCTCCTCTATAGCATCTTTGAGAAGGAGGGAAGAAATTTCCCGCTGTAGCACAGAAGCCTGAGTGGCGCTGTTGACTACAGTAGGAAAAATCCCGTTGAACCGAGGGGGGTTGCGGCAAAACTGGAGAGTGTAGCCGAACCAAACTGTGCGAAGAATCCACGGCGATACCCCTTGTAACCGCTCCCATTCTGGAAAGAAATGTGAAAGAGGAAGAGGGGTGTTGCAATGCATATGACATACCTGAGTGAGGGTGTCGTGCTGAAGGTCGTGGAGTTGCAAGTTTGGCCGTGCAGGAGAGCCCTTGGTGTCCTGACACGCGGTGAGAGGTGCTAATGCTGAGGTCTGGGTGACCGGGCCTGACTGCTCCAGAGAAAAAAGGAAGAGTGTTTCTGAGGACGTAACCGGCAGTCAAAGAGAGTGTCGGGGAGAGGGGAGAAAACCCAGGGTGTCTCCTTCCTTTCGCACCGGGCTGCGTAGAAGCGGTGAAATATGGCCTGCTCTTCGAAACACCCTGGGTGGCGAAGGAGACAGGGTAAGAAAAGGAGAGCTGGTTGGAGGTGGACAGAACCTCGGATCGCTTCAGCTGCACACGTTTGTGAGGTCATTGACGGGGGAACGGGCGACCGCTTGCTCCCCAAACCGAGAGAGGTGGGGGACGCGCTGGGTCACTCCTCCTGGAAGAGGACTCCGCTCCCTGAGAAAAACGTTCTCTAGGTCTTCGGGCAGGGGAGGTAGCGGGGGATTCCCTAACTCTCCTGGGCATAAACTGCTTAAAAGCGGCAGATTGAGACTTGGAGGAACGGAATTTCTCGACCACTGTATTGACCGCCTCCCCAAACAGACCTGACTGAGAGATAGGGGCGTCGAGGAGGAAAACCTTATCTCTATCGCGAATTTCAGTGAGGTTGAGCCATAAGTGGCGTTCCGCAGCAACCGCGCCAGCCATAGAGCGGCCCACCGCACGTGCGGTATGTTTGGTGGCCCTCAAGGCCAAATCCGTGGCCATACGCAGCTCTTTCACAGCCTCAGGAGTGACACCACTACCCTCATCCATCTCTTTAAGGATATCGGCCTGGTAGGCCTGAAGGATGGCCATAGTGTGAAGGGTCATGCCTGCCTGACCAGCCGCCATGTAGGATTTCCCGATGAGAGAGGAAGAGGTTCTACATGCCTTAGATGGAAGGGGAGGACGTGCCCTCCAAGATGGCGCCGACGATGGAGCAAGATGGCTGGCCAAAGTATCCTCAATCGCCGGAATGGCAGAGTAGCCCTGTTCCACAGAACCCACGAGGTTGGTGAAATCAGCAGCTGACGCATTAGTGAGACGCGAAGAGAAAGGCTGCGTCCAGGATCTGGAAATCTCCCGATGCAGATTATTGAAAAATACAGTTTTCTCTGTTGGGGCCTAGAATTAGGGCCACTGAGAAACCTCTCGTCGAGTTTGGAGGACTGCGATTCGCGGGGCTCGTCAGGCCAGTCGATCGCGAGTTTCTCCGTGGCGCGCGAAAGCACTTCCACGAGCTCAGAGTAGGCCGCGGTAGGCCGCGTTTCCTGGCCGCTAGGCGGGATAACGTCATCGACGAGAGCAGGCCCGAAATCCTCGGAGTCGGAAGCCACGGTAGAGATGACGTCCTCCAGCCCGAAAGAAACAGAATCGCGTGCTCCCGGGCTGGGGCACAAATAATCATGAGCGAACTCGACCGGCAAGTGAGTGAGCTCGGGAGATGGAGGGAGAGAAAGAGCGGGGCCCGTCTGCTCAAACTTCACTTCCTCGAGCTCAACATCCGAACCCCAGGCTGCGGATCCTCGAGAGGCCTCGGGAGCGCGACGGGGGGAAGCAAATTTAGTATCCTTCTCAAAAACCGCAAGCCGAGAGCGGAGGGTTTTTAGAAGTAAATTATCGCAGAATTTACATTTAGAAGAACCTAGAACTGCCTCGCGCGCATGTGAGAAACCCAAACACCTGATGCACTTACTGTGAGGGTCGTCGCTTGCGATGAAGCGAGCACATGGTGGAGAGCAACGTCGATACTCCATTGCAGCTTCACTGGAAGGAGAACAGAGTTCCACTTGTGCAGTCGCTGAAGTGCAAGAATCCGAATAATCAGTTTTATAGGCTTTAGAAAAACCGAGACGAAGGACGATGTGATCGCTTCGTGAAGGCAGAGAAATCTGAGGGGAAGATGGCGCACGCGCGTATATGATTATGCGACGTAATTGCGTCGGGGCGGGGCCAGATTGCGCGAGCGCCATCAGCCAATGAATTGGCGTGATTCTATTGGGCTTCAGACAATCGGCATATTCAGAGAATATCCCACTGCGTTATCCGCAGCGTTGAGTGAACCTATGAAAGAGAACATACTTTGCTTTATGTAGGCCTATATGATATTTCCCAAATAAAATAAGAATTTTAATCGGAAGACTATTTGCCAGTGGTTGCCTCAAATTATGGAGTTTTATAGTTGGGTTTGTCAATTTACTCACTGACACACCAATCGTTCTAATAGTTACTAATTAAAAGCATTTAAATAAACATTACAGCTTCAAAATATAAGTTTTCGATGTGGGTGTAAACTTAAATTATAGGCTAAATAATTATGATTTACAGTCTGTAAATAATAATTATGTACATAGCCTATAAAAGGGCCTAACGGTTTTACATATGGGGTTTTGGTTCTCATTTTGTGACTCGATAAATCAGGAAATAACAGCCAGAAAAAAAGAAGGGAAAACATTAACAAACACCATAGTAAGAATATTCAGAATATTTAGGCAGGAATAAAACTGCAAAGTTTAGCCAATGTAGGCCTATGTATGTGCTAAATGGAAATTAATTTTCTTCTCATTTTGAAAAAACAAAACAAAAAATAGATAAACAGACGCAAATAGATATAGTGCAATAAAATACACATTTACATTTGTATTTTGGATGTTTACTTTCCATTAGTCTCAAACAACACGTGGAAAAAAACCTAAATATATATATATATATATATATATATATATATATATATATGAAGAGTTCAGATCCAAAAGCCTCTAAATGCCATTTGAAATTTTCTTCTTTAATGATGATTTTTATCAAACTTGTATATTTAAGTTCAGTAATTTCACTTAAATAACAATTAATAGGTAATTATCATTGCCATTTAAGTGCAATCACTGAACTTAAATATACAAGCTTGATAAAAATTATCATTCTAGAAGAAAATTTCAAAAGGCATTTAGAGGCTTTTGCATCTGAACTCTTCATATATATATATATATATATATATATATATATATATATATTGTACATTATCTTAAATTAAATGTAATTATTTTGGTGTTTCTTCCCTAAAACTGAACCAAGAAAGAGAGAGAGAGAGAGAGAGAGAGAGAGAGAGAGAGAGAGAGAGAGAGAGAGAGAGAGAGAGAACATCCGGGGATTCCCACTGACTCCGCCCACATTCCGCTGACCCACAGCATCGCTGTAAATATGGCGGAGGTAAGAAGGAAATTATTTAAATTATTTTCCAGAAATAAATAACCGCTTATTAGCAGTTAACCGAAGAAATAATTTTGTTAATGGATTTGAAAATTACATTAAATCGTATATATTTCTTATCAGGTTGTGCGGTAATTTAGAATTCGAAAGGCGCGTTGAATTCTTTGAAATTGTATTTCTACAAAGTTAATAGCACTTAGCTCGCATTCAGTTAGCCAAATAAGTTACTCTATTATCAACTTACCCTAATGCATTACCGTACTCTAATTATATCTGATATATTTACATAAACACTGATGATTGTGTTGATTTTTTTTTTTGCTAAATACTGAAGTTATAGATATTTCAATATCCAGATTTGCATTTAAAAGAGTGTTCTTAATGAAGGCTAGACAAAGTATTAGCTAGACATCAGCCTTAACTTCCAAAGTCATTCTCACAGAGCATCTCTGATTCCTCTGGTTTTATCATGAATGTTTTAACCCTGGCCTGCTTGCAAGGTTTAATATAACAGAAGGCATTTTTGTTTGTGTATAAACTAAATAAAAATAATATGGATCACTGAAAAAACTGCTGTATTGCATCATTTTATTCTGAATTAGGTCTGCTTGGATGCTGCCATACATAGTCATCCACACAGATATTTATCATAGATCATGGATCATTACAATTAATAGATTTCAGTGGTCATTTTTATGATTTACTGTTTTACTTTATGCAAGTTTTACAGCTGATTTAACCACACAGTCTGCATAAAAAGTTGTATTTTAAACTGTTATTTTAGTCCAGTGGTTCACAACTGACTTTACATCAGGACCCAGATTTTATATCAGAAATCCAACAGCTACCCAACACAGTTCCAACACAAACCTCATAATCCTCATAATCAAACCTGATATCTGTTCTCCAAAAAAGAATGTATTAATCTAAATGTTACAGCATTTTTATTTTTTTTTTGCTTCTTTTTAACTTTTTATGTCTTATTTTTGATTTTTTAATTTTTAGCCCTCCCTGGGGAGTTCAAGCCCAGGTAAGACTGTTATTATTTTTCTTATCATGGTAAAACATGTCTTTATACATACTCACGATTTGATGCCATGAGTTTTGGTTGGGTCTGACAATGTGGATTTTGATGTGTCAACAGAGATGCTGTTGCCTGATTATGATGATGATCAAACTCCTGAAGATGAGGAGCTGCCAGAGGGAGACACTAACTTTGGCAATGAGATTGAAGAACTCGCAAAGGTAAACGCCACTGTGTGCAAAAAAATACTTCGGCCAGGCCTTAATGTCTGATGTTGTGTTACACTTGAAGTGAAATCATCTATAGAATTATTTAGTTTTCCTATTTAATGACCGACAATTTAGTTGTAATAATAATTTTGGCATAAGGCTTATTAGCGTTAGGCTATAGCCTGAAATGTCTGATTTAGCCTCTGTCATCAGTAACACTTTTTTTTTTTTCTCACAATGACATTTAAGTTCATGATTTTAATGTTTTTTATTTAGTTTTTTTTGTGGCAGACTAAAGACAGACTGTTGATCTTTGAATAAAAATATACAGTATGTTTGGTTCAGGTTTGAACCAAACATATTTTGAACCAAAACCTGACAAACTGAACCAAAACCAACCCCGCCCCGTTGTTCGTCAAATGTACGTTTTGAAAACGTCAAAAATTGTGAAATGAGCACAAATCAGAAATGATCACAATTCATTTGTTGTAGAAAAGAATATCATAGAATAATAAAGTTATGTTTACCACAGGCTTTATTTTACACATAAATTGATAAACCCCATTATGAAACCTCATAGGAAATTTAGGAAGGAACCAGCAACGAAGTAGTCTTCTGGGTTCTAACTGCACCACTCTATATCCTGTTTGGGTGTATGTACAGTATATATAATTAGTAAATAGTATAAATCTATATTAGTGCTGGGCAAAGATTAATCACATCCAAAATAAAAGTTTGTGTTTACATGATATTTTTTTTTTAAATATTTGTGTATACTGTGTATAATTATTTAATTATACACATTATATATAAATGCACACACATGCATGTGTGTATATGTTTAAGAAAAAATTGTTTAATAAAAATTATATATAAATATATATACAGTACATGCGAATATTTCTTAAATATATACATGCATATGTATTTATAAATACAAAATAATTATACACAGTACACACACACATATTTTATGTAAACACAAACTTTGGATGCCCAGCACTAATATATATATATATATATATATATATATATATATATATATATAGTATATATATATAGTGCTGTCAATCGATTAAAATTAACAAATTATTTTTTTTCTATAATCAATCGGTATTAAAACCTAATATTAAAGTTTATCATATATTTTTATATTGTAATAATTTCACAATTAATCTCCAAATTAACATAGAAACAACATAAAGACAGAGTTACCTATAATATTTTAAATATTTGTTTAATGGCATATTTTTATGAAAGATGCTCAGCTCAATTTCAGCCATTAATTATAGGCATTTAGCATTACAGTATAATTGAAAGCTATAATTTTTAACATTTATAAGGCTTGAAATAATTTAACAACTTTTAATTTAAGCGAACATAAATCAATCTTCACTAGGGGTGGGACTAAATATCGATAGGGCAATATCCTCCTCCTCCGTGCAATATGAGAATCGGCATCGATATTTTAATTTATAAAATAAACTTTTTGTGCGGTTTTCTAACAGTCTGGACTTTAATAAAGAGAGAAAACCTGCCCTTAAACTTTTTTTACTGGCATTTTGTTTTCATAGTTAGATATCATGATGTATGATTAAAGGATTATCCAGCAATATATCGATTATTGCTGAATTGCTATATCGTGATGATATTATCAGAATCATGAGCCATGTATCGTATTGTATCGTATCGTGACGTACCCTGTAATTCTCACTTTGTTTCACCCGATTCGACATTGAATCGGTGTCGGGATGTCGGGGAAAGAGATAACTCTGATTGGCTGGTGTTCAGTTTAGTGAAAGTCAGTGCACGATAATAAAAGCCTGCCAAACACTAGCCTACAGCAAGCAAAGAAGTCAAAACGGTAAAGATAGAAGGCTGTTGTTATGTTACATCATCTTACCTGAGTGTTCGTTGGCGAATATTTCAATATTAACATGAGCGGAGTGGAATAAAGAAAGCTTTTAGCAGGATTGATATTCAAAACGGTAAGCATGCGCTGCTTTGTTTAAGGTATGTGTATCTGCAGCCCGCAGCGTTGGTTTTCCTTTTTTGAATGACGAATATAGACTAATATATCTGCAGAAATAGATAGTTGGCTCATTACACGCAGGCGCAGAATGCACATTATAGCTGACATTCGCCTGTAGTTCTCGCGGTGTGTTCAAGTGCAGCTTTTTACCCCGATGAGAGCGGACGAGAGGCGACAACACAGTCAGCTTTCATCAGCGCTAGTTTGTCAGTGTCAGCTTGGTGTGTTCTGGGCTCAAGAAGACTGAAAAGACTGTCAAAAAAACAACGTTGCATGCTGTGTCTGTGCCAGACTGGCGCTGGCTGGAGAGGATTTACCATGAGTTTTCAAGATTGATCAAACGCCGTTTTAATGACATTTTATTTTGGTTTATCAAACCGGTAATTGTTTCATCCTTAAAGGGTTAGTTCACCCAAAAATGAAAATTCTGTCAGTATTTACTCACCCTCATGGTGAACTAACCCTTTAATTAAAAACTATAAACAAAACAGATCCATGACTTGGCAGCCCAAGACAGTATGTCAGACCCAAAGCACTACCTCCACTCACATACACTCATACACAATGTCCCATCCATGGACATTGTGATCTCGTTTTAATTTTGAGTTTAAATTTTACAAACTGAATTCAATCAACATTGAATTGAGCTGAATAACGATGGTATTGTTTTTCTGTAGAGCTGATTACGGCTTAACTCTTTTAGTAACTGATGTACTTTACACAGTTATTTAAATGAACTGAATCAACATTGAACTCAATGATGCTAATGTTGCTTTACGTGAGAATTTGTCCCGTGTTTGATGAAGCTTGCATCATTGATCATTATTTTACAATTAATTTCTGTGAAACTGATTTGAAATTGTATTGCTTAAAGTTCTATATAAATAAAGGTAATAATCATTCTGTGAACTTGATTTCTGTGAACTACAGGAAGGAGAAATGCCCATTCAGGAGCTCCTGAGCCTTTATGGTTATGCAGGCAGTGGATCACCTGAGGAAGAGGATGAGGAATATGAGGAAGAGGATGCCGATGGAGATGAGGAGGATGATGATGATGATGAAGGAGAGGATATGGATAATGATGAAAGCAGCAGAAGCACTGGAGAACTGAAGAAGAGCAAGGTCTGTCCTATAAGAAACCTATGCCCAATTATTCATATCACTTAAATGTGAGTATTAAGTCAGTTATAATATTGTTGTTGAGCCCAAGATGCATACACCACAAAAACAACCAGAACTTAAAATTGGTTCCCACATGGATTTACAACTGGGTTCTAACAGCCCTGGAAAACACAAAGTCTGAAAATGTCGTAGAAGTTAAAAACTTAAATGGTTAAAGTTGGGCTATTTTTAAGTCCTGTTCAAACGCCTGCTCACACATCTGGTTACTTCATGTGCTTTAACTGATGATTGGATTGGCATCTGATTTGTTAAAACAGTTCCTTTTACACTTAGACACATTAACGTTTCTGCAAAATTAATATAAATCTGATCCTCAATCCCGGCACTGTATGCAAATTTAACAGAGTTCACCTCGACAAAAGCAACAGATATGCACTGCATTTTAATTATTGTCAGCTAGTTACAAAATAAAAGGCCACAATAGGATAGAGAGCGGCACTAAATTATAGCACTGGTACAATAATTTGGTCTCACTACTTTTAATGAAGATCACTGTGTTTAGCTTCAGGATGCAATGGCGAACTTTCAGTTTCATATGCGGCAATTTGTGTGTCGGCTTGCTGAAGAGATGCTCAGCTACTCGGCTGTGGCGGATGTCATGTGTGTTTCAGTAGCCTGTTATATCTGGCTAGCCTATATGGCATGCTCACATGTTTATTATTACTATTTTGGAAGGAGTAAAATTTACTTATGTGGCTTTAACAACCAGATGCAATTAAACTGGTCCAGTTTTGTTTGGAATACGTCTCAAACAACCTCAAGAAGTGCTTTAAGTGATAGGATTTAATTCCGTCTTTTACACCTGGCATTTACACCTGGTGTTTTTATGATTGAATAGCTATCGGATCAGAGAAAATGCATGAACAAATGGAAACAGGCCTTAAAGGTGCAATGTGTAAAACTTTTAAATATATTAACAGAAATGCAATATGACATATGTTTTCAGTGGTGTATAAAGAACTTACTTAATAAACAGTAATGTTTTTATTACCTTAGAATGAGACATTTATATCTTCATAACCGCGGGCACCCCCTTCTATCAAGGTCGACATATTGTGACGTCATGTTTCTACCGTCATCTTTTATCTTTTTTTCATCTTTTAACATATTGTCAAAAAAAGGACTATTGACGGTGCTGATTTCACATGGTAAGGAAGAAATTCTAAGAGTTTAGGGCCAAGACCTGAGTACTCTGATGGTTGATTAAGAGTGAAGAAGATTTGGTAACCTTAACTTACTGACAGTTCCTCGCAGAAGACTAAAATGTCTTGTGATCACTACCAGATTTTTAAACATGGAACTTGCATTGCTTTTATCCAACCCTAGTTTAACTGGATATTTAAAAAAAAAATGTCTTCAAAAGTATCGGTATTGAACATGATAAAGTGTTAAAAAGCAGACTGTTCAGTTGATTTTTTTCATTTCACAGATGTGAAAAAAACAGGCAGTGTATGCATGTTGTGGTCCATTCATTACTTTATTGATCTATACTTGGAATTAGGTATGTTAATGGTTAAATGGTTATGTTAAAGGATTAGTTCACCCAAAAATGAAAATCCTGTCAGTAATTAGTCACCCTGATGTTGTTCCAACCCTGTAAGAATTTCATTCATCTTCGGAACAGAAATTAAGATATTTTTGATTAAATCTGAGAGCTGCGTCCTCCATAAGGGATCGAGACTGGCTGGCCCAAAAGTTATGAAAGACATTGTTAAAATAGTCTGAGTGATTACAATGGGGTGTTACTATACAGTGGCTTTAATCTTAAGTTTATCAAGCGTCGAGAATACTTTTTGTACACAAAAAAACTAACAAAAATAACGACTTTATTCAACTTTATTCCTTCTCTGTGGGCCTTGAGATTTCACGTTGTGAAACTACGTAAAGCTTCTAGGTTGCAGGTCACATGTAGGTTCACTATTGACCGACGCTGGTCATGTGTGTGATGCGTGTGATGTACAACCTCTTTCATTACTTTTGGGCCGGCCAGTTTTGATCCCTTAAGAAGCCTATGGAAGAGTGAGACAGTTCTCAGATTTAATCAAAAATATCTTAATTTGTGTTCCGAAGTCTTAGGGGGTTGGAACAACATGAGGGTGAGTAATTACTGACCGAATTTAATTTTTTGGGTTGAACTAACCCTGTAATTGAGTGCTGATTAATCGATTTCAGCACAAGTGATTTTCAGGGTTGCTTGTTAAAAAGCGGTTCAGTGTTGGGGTGTTTCTTCATAAATAAAGCAAACATTCACTGTGAACTCTGGTAGTGCGCGTACAATACAAAAACAACTATAAAAATTTTAATCTGCCTTGAGCTCAAGCATGTAAAGTTATTATATAACTGCTGTGCACAGTTAAGAATAAACAGAACGTTATTGTGAGTTGGTGTGGACACTAATGTATTTATCATTATACTGTAGTTATTTTTATAGATATCATTCTTGGTGTGAACAATTATTTTTCTTTTTTCTCGTCATTAACAATGAAGCAGAGTGTAGCATCTAAACTGATCATGAAAAATAAACCAGTACTGGTGTATCGGTATCAGCAGCTAATCAAGGCTATGCTATCGGTATCTAACATGAAAAAGTGTTATAAAGCCATACCCATCCTTCACTGGACATTTCTAAAGTAAGGACTCTCAATAGACCAGATTTTTATATATATATATATTAGTCAGGGAGCCAAAGTCTCAAAAGCTCTATAAAATGGGTTGAACCTGACATGGTCTGCCATACTTTTTATTTGTGTTTTTTCTGTTAACTTTGACCCTAAGAACAAATAATTGGAGGGTCTGCTCTGCCGGAAATATCGCGAAAAAAAATTGTGGCCATTTTAGTGTACGCACCCTTTATTTTTTATCACAAAAATGTGAAAAATTATTTTTTTCATCAAATCCTTAGTGGGTTGGGTAGGTTCTCAATAAATGCATTCCAGATACACAGAACACATGTGCGGACAACATACACTGAAAAAATAATTCTTAAAACACATTTCTACATGATTTTGCATCAATTTAATGCAAAAAAACAGGCGTTTTTTCACTTTTTTCCACTATTTTCATCTTTACTTCATTGGCAATCAACTATTCCATTAAGTTATGACATCAGGCAATATGCCAATCTTTTCACCAAACACTATACTCATTCCACAGAAAAAATGATAAAAATCCAAACAAAACCAATGGATCTGTGATGATTTCACTACTAGTTGGCGATCAACAGGCTCAGAATTTCAATAGAATTTTAGACTACTCTCAAAATTCTTAAAAAACATGCTGGATATTTAGCATCATGGCTCAGTTACAAACACACAAACACACACACACACATGCGTGATCTTAGTAATTTTTATGAGTTTGGAACAACCAACCAACGGTTACCAACGGTTACCAACAGACTTAGACCGGTAGGTCTGCCCCAGAGTTTTGGGAAAAGAATGGTAATATGGATATTGTAATGGTAATTAACTGAAATGACCACACCAGTCTTCAAACAATAATATTTCTGATGATTCTTCATCCCAAACGTATCCCTGCAGCAGCAGTATTCATTCTCTACTAGTTTACTTAGCTAGCTTTAGCCGTTTTAGCTAATTTTGGTGGTTTCTTTAAACGGCATTACTCCTCACAGGTATGGGGTAGAGAGTAGAGACTTACTTTTTTAAAATGATCAGAATATTATGCTCTAAGAGAGGTATGTGTCCTATATGTTCAATAAGCTTCGACCGGAAGTTGAGAAATTGCCAAAATTTCAACTGGACTTGTTAGGTAAAGAAATAGATATGAGAATAAATGCTGCTACAGGGATACGTTTGGAGTGAGGAATCATTAGAAATAAACTTGTATGAAGCCTGGTGTGGTCCTTGAAGTGTTTTTCATGTCAGACAGATAGTAGGCTTGTAAGGATAGCTAAAGGCTACACCAAACGTTAACTGCCATTAGCAATTAGCTACATGGCTAGTTGTTACATTCAGGTTTAGAAAGTTTAGCTAGTTAGCTTGTGACATGAATGGCCACACAGACAAAAAAAAAAAACTATATAGCTATATTGGATATCAGACTGTACACAATACTGAACAATTCAAGTGTTCTGTAAAATGTAAACATACTATATATTATGCATAGTTTGTTTTTGCATATAGTACTGTACAGTATATAGAGTGAGAGATTTGTCAAAAGCTGGTTACCTAGTAGTGTCAAACATCTACATTTCTTTCACCTGAATGCACAATATTTTCCATTGGCAGATTTGGTTCTGATCTTATTGGGTTTGCTGTGGAGGAAAAGGTAATGAGAAGAGAAGGCATCAGAGGATTGGAAAGGACTGTAAAGAGGAGTGGAGGATTGAACAGAAGGGAAGAGTAGAATGAGGAGAGTAGAGTGAAGAGGACAGGGGTGGACTGAACAAGAGAGAAGAATAGTAGATGAAAAAAGAGGATATGTAGTTATTAAGGTGTGGTGTTCTGGGTGGTTTCTAGGCTGTTTCTATGTAGTTGTTAAGGTGTTCTATGTGGTTTCTAGGGTGATTCTTTGTTGTTGTTAAGGTGTTCTGGGTGGTTTTCTATCTGGGATGGTAAATGCTTGGAATGAACTGCCATTCAGTGTTCGTCCATCCTTTGTGTACTCTGGGAAGTCAAGGTTATCAAACTGTGTGAATCGCCCAACCTTTATATATATATATGTACTTCTGTGTAGCTGATGCTGTTCCTAAATCTATTTAGGAGTGACACAGTTGACTTGCTTCTGGTTTCTTTAACGGCTGTCCCAACATGTTTCAGGGATCTTGGCAACTGCTTGGCAGACATCCTGGGCAAGGTTGAGAACTTGTTCTTGCTGCTTAGGACTAACTTTCACCTGGCCGTCTTCACCTAACTCTGGAGATGCATCTGTTATCATCCATTCCAGGTGGTTATACAGGTTAGAGCTCAATCTTTGGGATGCCTGCAGGTATGATATCTTGCTGCAGTGTCGGGTCTTCAGTCATACTACCAGCGATCTGGTGACTCCCTCTGGCTTAAGCTGTTTTGGCTTGTCTTGCTTCCTTCAGGGCCTGCTTATGTCGGTCCTGGAGTTCCTAACGTATTCTAGTTGCTGTGTTGTAGGAAGAGACTATGGTGTCAACTCACTTTCTTCTTCATATTCTGCAAGAAGTATGCAGAGTATTAGGGTGGTGATGGCACAGTGGATAAGACACATGCCTTTGGTGTGAGAGACCCGGGTTTGAATCCACTGCAAGATACCAATGTGTACCTGAGCAAGACACTTAACCCCTCGTTGCTCCAGAGGCGTGTGACTTCTGACATATATAGCAATTGTAAGTCGCTTTTGAAAAAAGCGTCAGATAACTGTAAATGAATACTCTGCCTCTTCCGTTTTCTCCTTAAGTTCCTTCAACTTTGAGAGCATGCAGCCAACATTTATTTATGCTGAGCAAATAGAACATACTTTCTGTGGCACAACCATTATTTTAAAAATACCACCTACTTCATAGTGCCTTCTAAGGTGGGAAATCAAGGACTGATGTCTGTATGAGGTAACATTGTGAACTCCATGGCTTTCCAAGTATTTATGGAATTCATCCCTCAAAGCTGTAACGAAGAATATGGCATTCAGGTCTGGATGCTGGTGCCATAGGGTGCCCCGTCTCTGAGAGAGCAGATCCTGGGCCAGGGAGGGGCTGTCGCGAGGAGCACCAGTTCCGGGAACCAGATTGGAATACAGTGCAACTAACAAGACCTGCTCCTCGTCCTACCTGACCTTGCACAATGTCTGTGCAAGAAGGCTCACTGGGGGAAACGCATACTTGCGTAGGTCCGGGGACCAGCTGTGTGCCAGAGCATCCGTGCCGAGAGTGCCCTCGGTCAGAGAATAGAACAACTGATAGTGAGACTTGTCCGGGGCGGCAAACAGATAAACCTGTGGGGTCCTCACTGAGGCCTGGATGGTGGCTGCTGCTGGGGCTTCACAGGAGCGGAGGATGCCCCAGGAGGTCGACCTCAGTGACGAGCGGATGGAGGGTCTGCGACCAGTGAACGGGTGGGGCAAAGCTCTCAACCGCGTCGCCTAATAACCCAACCTGGGACCGAGGGGCATCCAGGAACCGATTCTTAATAGTGTCTCTCATATCGGCCAGGTTGAGCCAAAGGTGGTGCTCCTGGACCACCAAGGTGGACATTGCCTGACCAATGGAACGTGCGGTTTCCTTCGAAGGGGGCAACACACCCGAATCCTCATCTCCAGAGGACTGAAGCTCCCCCTACGATGCTGTGATCGACATCTGATCATCAAGCGGAGCCCCAAAGGACATGGCTGGTAGTTGCAGCGCTTGTAAGGTGTGAGGGACCCAAGGAGATTGCCTTAGAGGGGAAGTCCTCACATCAATCCTCAGATCACCCTCAGATCACCCTCAGATCACCCTGCTCATGCACAGAAGTAGGTTTATTTTGAGGTCCAAAATAAAAGCTAGATCGGGCATAGGCGAGGGGACTGCACCTCCCTTGAGGTAAACAAGTCTCAATCTCAGCACAGTCATAGTCATATTCCCGCAATGAAAACATGAACTATTCACAAAAGTTGCCTCAGCGTGCTGAATGCCCAACACGAAAAGGAACTATTGTAACCATTTGCTGGCGCCAGGGAATGACCGTATCCATAAACGCACGAGCGGAAAGACATCCTGAAAAGAACGCAGGGTCACGCTTGTGTTGCTCTTTTAGTGAAAACAAAAAAATAGAAATTCTTTCAGTGCCAAAGTACCCAAGGATAGCCGCGGTATAATCGGGGTACACTCTCAAAGAGGAACGCCCACCAAGACCGACACACACACAAGCACGCAAGCAATGCTGTGAAAACAGCAGTTGTGAGCTGTAAAATCCTTGAGGCCACCACTGATCGCACAGTCACACCAGCACTAGATACAGAGTCTTGCTTTTCTTGAATCTTAAACATTGCAGCAGTCTGCAGAGCAGTCAGATGAAAGCTTGGCTCCTAAGTGAAAGACAATGTGTGCGTGCGCCTGCTTCCTGTTTATACCCACGCTGCGGAGCGGAGCACGTGATGCGATCCCTGAAGTGGTCCCGATTACGTTGTCACGTCGATGTTACGCCGCATGTGATCGACTGAAAGGGAACTAAAATTTTACTAGTAGGGTACTAAAATCAAAAACTGCGGAATTGTGGGAAGTTTTAAACTTACTATCGCCGACTCTGTTATCTTTCTTTCTTATCAGGTTAAGAGTCTGAGTGTCATCCTGTATTCATAAACTTCAGATGTTTCAG
>NW_024121555.1:4230195-4311183 GCF_016745375.1 Pimephales promelas
TCTGATTCCTCTGGTTTTATCATGAATGTTTTAACCCTGGCCTGCTTGCAAGGTTTAATATAACAGAAGGCATTTTTGTTTGTGTATAAACTAAATAAAAATAATATGGATCACTGAAAAAACTGCTGTATTGCAT
Organism: Pimephales promelas; assembly: GCF_016745375.1. Next base: position 4,230,332 of record NW_024121555.1, read on the forward strand.
CATTTTATTCTGAATTAGGTCTGCTTGGATGCTGCCATACATAGTCATCCACACAGATATTTATCATAGATCATGGATCATTACAATTAATAGATTTCAGTGGTCATTTTTATGATTTACTGTTTTACTTTATGCAAGTTTTACAGCTGATTTAACCACACAGTCTGCATAAAAAGTTGTATTTTAAACTGTTATTTTAGTCCAGTGGTTCACAACTGACTTTACATCAGGACCCAGATTTTATATCAGAAATCCAACAGCTACCCAACACAGTTCCAACACAAACCTCATAATCCTCATAATCAAACCTGATATCTGTTCTCCAAAAAAGAATGTATTAATCTAAATGTTACAGCATTTTTATTTTTTTTTGCTTCTTTTTAACTTTTTATGTCTTATTTTTGATTTTTGAATTTTTAGCCCTCCCTGGGGAGTTCAAGCCCAGGTAAGACTGTTATTATTTTTCTTATCATGGTAAAACATGTCTTTATACATACTCACGATTTGATGCCATGAGTTTTGGTTGGGTCTGACAATGTGGATTTTGATGTGTCAACAGAGATGCTGTTGCCTGATTATGATGATGATCAAACTCCTGAAGATGAGGAGCTGCCAGAGGGAGACACTAACTTTGGCAATGAGATTGAAGAACTCGCAAAGGTAAACGCAGCATTAAAGGAGTGATTCATTGGTCGCGTCACTGTGTGCAAAAAAATACTTCGGCCATGCCTTAATGTCTGATGTTGTGTTACACTTGAAGTGAAATCATCTATAGAATTATTTAGTTTTCCTATTTAATGACCGACAATTTAGTTGTAATAATAATTTTGGCATAAGGCTTATTAGCGTTAGGCTATAGCCTGAAATGTCTGATTTAGCCTCTGTCATCAGTAACACTTTTTTTTTTTTCTCACAATGACATTTAAGTTCATGATTTTAATGTTTTTTATTTAGTTTTTTTTGTGGCAGACTAAAGACAGACTGTTGGTCTTTGAGTAAAAATATACAGTATGTTTGGTTCAGGTTTGAACCAAACATATTTTGAACCAAAACCTGACAAACTGAACCAAAACCAACCCCGCCCCGTTGTTCGTCAAATGTACGTTTTGAAAACGTCAAAAATTGTGAAATGAGCACAAATCAGAAATGATCACAATTCATTTGTTGTAGAAAAGAATATTATAGAATAATAAAGTTATGTTTACCACAGGCTTTATTTTACACATAAATTGATAAACCCCATTATGAAACCTCATAGGAAATTTAGGAAGGAACCAGCAACGAAGTAGTCTTCTGGGTTCTAACTGCACCACTCTATATCCTGTTTGGGTGTATGTACAGTATATATAATTAGTAAATAGTATAAATCTATATTAGTGCTGGGCAAAGATTAATCACATCCAAAATAAAAGTTTGTGTTTACATGATATTTTTTTTTTAAATATTTGTGTATACTGTGTATAATTATTTAATTATACACATTATATATAAATGCACACACATGCATGTGTGTATATGTTTAAGAAAAAATTGTTTAATATAAATTATATATAAATATATATACAGTACATGCGAATATTTCTTAAATATATACATGCATATGTATTTATAAATACAAAATAATTATACACAGTACACACACATATTTTATGTAAACACAAACTTTGGATGCCCAGCACTAATATATATATATATATATATAGTATATATATATAGTGCTGTCAATCGATTAAAATTAACAAATTATTTTTTTTCTATAATCAATCGGTATTAAAACCTAATATTAAAGTTTATCATATATTTTTATATTGTAATAATTTCACAATTAATCTCCAAATTAACATAGAAACAACATAAAGACAGAGTTACCTATAATATTTTAAATATTTGTTTAATGGCATATTTTTATGAAAGATGCTCAGCTCAATTTCAGCCATTAATTATAGGCATTTAGCATTACAGTATAATTGAAAGCTATAATTTTTAACATTTATAAGGCTTGAAATAATTTAACAACTTTTAATTTAAGCGAACATAAATCAATCTTCACTAGGGGTGGGACTAAATATCGATAGGGCAATATCCTCCTCCTCCGTGCAATATGAGAATCGGCATCGATATTTTAATTTATACAATAAACTTTTTGTGCGGTTTTCTAACAGTCTGGACTTTAATAAAGAGAGAAAACCTGCCCTTAAACTTTTTTTACTGGCATTTTGTTTTCATAGTTAGATATCATGATGTATGATTAAAGGATTATCCAGCAATATATCGATTATTGCTGAATTGCTATATCGTGATGATATTATCAGAATCATGAGCCATGTATCGTATTGTATCGTATCGTGACGTACCCTGTAATTCTCACTTTGTTTCACCCGATTCGACATTGAATCGGTGTCGGGATGTCGGGGAAAGAGATAACTCTGATTGGCTGGTGTTCAGTTTAGTGAAAGTCAGTGCACGATAATAAAAGCCTGCCAAACACTAGCCTACAGCAAGCAAAGAAGTCAAAACGGTAAAGATAGAAGGCTGTTGTTATGTTACATCATCTTACCTGAGTGTTCGTTGGCGAATATTTCAATATTAACATGAGCGGAGTGGAATAAAGAAAGCTTTTAGCAGGATTGATATTCAAAACGGTAAGCATGCGCTGCTTTGTTTAAGGTATGTGTATCTGCAGCCCGCAGCGTTGGTTTTCCTTTTTTGAATGACGAATATAGACTAATATATCTGCAGAAATAGATAGTTGGCTCATTACACGCAGGCGCAGAATGCACATTATAGCTGACATTCGCCTGTAGTTCTCGCGGTGTGTTCAAGTGCAGCTTTTTACCCCGATGAGAGCGGACGAGAGGCGACAACACAGTCAGCTTTCATCAGCGCTAGTTTGTCAGTGTCAGCTTGGTGTGTTCTGGGCTCAAGAAGACTGAAAAGACTGTCAAAAAAACAACGTTGCATGCTGTGTCTGTGCCAGACTGGCGCTGGCTGGAGAGGATTTACCATGAGTTTTCAAGATTGATCAAACGCCGTTTTAATGACATTTTATTTTGGTTTATCAAACCGGTAATTGTTTCATCCTTAAAGGGTTAGTTCACCCAAAAATGAAAATTCTGTCAGTATTTACTCACCCTCATGGTGAACTAACCCTTTAATTAAAAACTATAAACAAAACAGATCCATGACTTGGCAGCCCAAGACAGTATGTCAGACCCAAAGCACTACCTCCACTCACATACACTCATACACAATGTCCCATCCATGGACATTGTGATCTCGTTTTAATTTTGAGTTTAAATTTTACAAACTGAATTCAATCAACATTGAATTGAGCTGAATAACGATGGTATTGTTTTTCTGTAGAGCTGATTACGGCTTAACTCTTTTAGTAACTGATGTACTTTACACAGTTATTTAAATGAACTGAATCAACATTGAACTCAATGATGCTAATGTTGCTTTACGTGAGAATTTGTCCCGTGTTTGATGAAGCTTGCATCATTGATCATTATTTTACAATTAATTTCTGTGAAACTGATTTGAAATTGAATTGCTTAAAGTTCTATATAAATAAAGGTAATAATCATTCTGTGAACTTGATTTCTGTGAACTACAGGAAGGAGAAATGCCCATTCAGGAGCTCCTGAGCCTTTATGGTTATGCAGGCAGTGGATCACCTGAGGAAGAGGATGAGGAATATGAGGAAGAGGATGCCGATGGAGATGAGGAGGATGATGATGATGATGAAGGAGAGGATATGGATAATGATGAAAGCAGCAGAAGCACTGGAGAACTGAAGAAGAGCAAGGTCTGTCCTATAAGAAACCTATGCCCAATTATTCATATCACTTAAATGTGAGTATTAAGTCAGTTATAATATTGTTGTTGAGCCCAAGATGCATACACCACAAAAACAACCAGAACTTAAAATTGGTTCCCACATGGATTTACAACTGGGTTCTAACAGCCCTGGAAAACACAAAGTCTGAAAATGTCGTAGAAGTTAAAAACTTAAATGGTTAAAGTTGGGCTATTTTTAAGTCCTGTTCAAACGCCTGCTCACACATCTGGTTACTTCATGTGCTTTAACTGATGATTGGATTGGCATCTGATTTGTTAAAACAGTTCCTTTTACACTTAGACACATTAACGTTTCTGCAAAATTAATATAAATCTGATCCTCAATCCCGGCACTGTATGCAAATTTAACAGAGTTCACCTCGACAAAAGCAACAGATATGCACTGCATTTTAATTATTATCAGCTAGTTACAAAATAAAAGGCCACAATAGGATAGAGAGCGGCACTAAATTATAGCACTGGTACAATAATTTGGTCTCACTACTTTTAATGAAGATCACTGTGTTTAGCTTCAGGATGCAATGGCGAACTTTCAGTTTCATATGCGGCAATTTGTGTGTCGGCTTGCTGAAGAGATGCTCAGCTACTCGGCTGTGGCGGATGTCATGTGTGTTTCAGTAGCCTGTTATATCTGGCTAGCCTATATGGCATGCTCACATGTTTATTATTACTATTTTGGAAGGAGTAAAATTTACTTATGTGGCTTTAACAACCAGATGCAATTAAACTGGTCCAGTTTTGTTTGGAATACGTCTCAAACAACCTCAAGAAGTGCTTTAAGTGATAGGATTTAATTCCGTCTTTTACACCTGGCATTTACACCTGGTGTTTTTATGATTGAATAGCTATCGGATCAGAGAAAATGCATGAACAAATGGAAACAGGCCTTAAAGGTGCAATGTGTAAAACTTTTAAATATCTATTAACAGAAATGCAATATGACATATGTTTTCAGTGGTGTATAAAGAACTTACTTAATAAACAGTAATGTTTTTATTACCTTAGAATGAGACATTTATATCTTCATAACCGCGGGCACCCCCTTCTATCAAGGTCGACATATTGTGACGTCATGTTTCTACCGTCATCTTTTATCTTTTTTTTCATCTTTTAACATATTGTCAAAAAAAGGACTATTGATGGTGCTGATTTCACATGGTAAGGAAGAAATTCTAAGAGTTTAGGGCCAAGACCTGAGTACTCTGATGGTTGATTAAGAGTGAAGAAGATTTGGTAACCTTAACTTACTGACAGTTCCTCGCAGAAGACTAAAATGTCTTGTGATCACTACCAGATTTTTAAACATGGAACTTGCATTGCTTTTATCCAACCCTAGTTTAACTGGATATTTAAAAAAAAAATGTCTTCAAAAGTATCGGTATTGAACATGATAAAGTGTTAAAAAGCAGACTGTTCAGTTGATTTTTCTCATTTCACAGATGTGAAAAAAACAGGCAGTGTATGCATGTTGTGGTCCATTCATTACTTTATTGATCTATACTTGGAATTAGGTATGTTAATGGTTAAATGGTTATGTTAAAGGATTAGTTCGACCAAAAAAGAAAATCCTGTCAGTAATTAGTCACCCTGATGTTGTTCCAACCCTGTAAGACTTTCATTCATCTTCGGAACAGAAATTAAGATATTTTTGATTAAATCTGAGAGCTGCGTCCTCCATAAGGGATCGAAACTGGCTGGCCCAAAAGTTATGAAAGACATTGTTAAAATAGTCTGAGTGATTACAATGGGGTGTTACTATACAGTGGCTTTAATCTTAAGTTTATCAAGCGTCGAGAATACTTTTTGTACACAAAAAAACTAACAAAAATAACGACTTTATTCAACTTTATTCCTTCTCTGTGGGCCTTGAGATTTCACGTTGTGAAACTACGTAAAGCTTCTAGGTTGCACGTCACATGTAGGTTCACTATTGACCGACGCTGGTCATGTGTGTGATGCGTGTGATGTACAACCTCTTTCATTACTTTTGGGCCGGCCAGTTTTGATCCCTTAAGAAGCCTATGGAGGAGTGAGACAGTTCTCAGATTTAATCAAAAATATCTTAATTTGTGTTCCGAAGTCTTAGGGGGTTGGAACAACATGAGGGTGAGTAATTACTGACCGAATTTAATTTTTTGGGGTGAACTAACCCTGTAATTGAGTGCTGATTAGTCGATTTCAGCACAAGTGATTTTCAGGGTTGCTTGTTAAAAAGCGGTTCAGTGTTGGGGTGTTTCTTCATAAATAAAGCAAACATTCACTGTGAACTCTGGTAGTGCGCGTACAATACAAAAACAACTATAAAAATTTTAATCTGCCTTGAGCTCAAGCATGTAAAGTTATTATATAACTGCTGTGCACAGTTAAGAATAAACAGAACGTTATTGTGAGTTGGTGTGGACACTAATGTATTTATCATTATACTGTAGTTATTTTTATAGATATCATTCTTGGTGTGAACAATTATTTTTCTTTTTTCTCGTCATTAACAATGAAGCAGAGTGTAGTATCTAAACTGATCATGAAAAATAAACCAGTACTGGTGTATCGGTATCAGCAGCTAATCAAGGCTATGGTATCGGTATCTAACATGAAAAAGTGTTATAAAGCCATACCCATCCTTCACTGGACATTTCTAAAGTAAGGACTCTCAATAGACCAGATTTTATATATATATATATATATATATATATATATATATATATGTGTGTGTCAAAATTATGGATAGCATTTAGAATAATTTGTCGACATTTTTAGTCCATTTATCTTTTATGGTTTTAATGATTTTTTCAGGAGGATGGAGCAAATGTATCCACAAGAATGACTAATGAGAGCCACACTGAGAGTCGAGCTTGTGCAGTAAAAGCCTGTAACACAGCTGAACTCATACGATCACAGAACCGTGGCTACTTTCAGAGTAAGAGACAGATAAGCTTCTCATTTGATTTGATGTTTATCAACATTATCTTTGAATTATGCTTAAGTACTGTTTTTACGTAACATTTTTAGATAATGAAGGTGATGAAGAGTCAGAGGAGGATGATGACTATATTCCATCTGAAGACTGGAAGAAAGTAAATACTTTCATTATCATATTTTTCTTTATGGCTTTTGTCTGTAATTTACCATGAAACTATTTGATAAATGTATATGTTCTTAACAGGAAATCATGGTTGGTTCCATGTATCAGGCAGAAACACCATCTGGACTGTGCAAATACAAAGACTGTGAGAAAGGTAGATTTCACATATGCTGATATATTAAAATTAAAAATGGGTTTGGCAGGATTATACAGTACTGCACCACAACAAAAGAAACGTTTCAGGAGTTGTTAGTGAGAAACCGTCTATTAAAAATCATTGCTCCAAAATATCTGTGAACTGTTATGTGTGACTTATTCACATGACAACGTGCAATTTCATGTTATGCAAATGTTTGCTTTTTAAATTATTAACATAAAAAATATTAAATTGGGTTACAAAAATAGTTGGGACCAAATATTGAATGAATCCTGTAGGAAACACTGACAACAATGTGGAGGCAAAGAACCGTGCAAAGCGGAGCACATTCAAATCATTTAAAGCACAGCTAGGCGTGGATTATGCCACTTATACCATTGTCATTTTCCATTGACAAATTACAGGTTCCATTGATGTTTGCATCACTGAATTTGACTGGAAGGATTAAAATGGTGGTTATTTTTGTCTGCTACCACTTGTTAGATCTAGCATTCTTTCTGTCTGTTTTAAATCAGAAACAGAGATGAAGTAGTGAGGTAAGGTTACATTTATTTAATTGAATTATAACATTTATTTGAATGAATTATCCTATGAAGAGAGGGAGAGAGATGAATGTGTGAATAACCTTTGAGTTTAATTACTTTAAAAACCATTTACAATCTGCTTGCTGAGTAATACGATTTAGCAATTCAGTAGCTAATCAAATATATTGAAAATAAATTAATGCAGTGGCAGGCGTGGCGCAGGTGTTTTTTGCTTGTTTCAGCCTGACTCAGTTTTCATGTCCTGCGCCACATTGTTTAAATAGCAAATGCATTTGCGCCCATTTGTGCCCTGGTCTGAAAACGAGAAGTGTTCAGGAGCATTGTTTGTCCATTGCTATTTTAAGGCAACTGAATTACACTGTGCCATTGACCAACAAAAACCTTGTCTAAAGTCAAGTATTTAGAAGTATTTTTTATTTTATTTAAAGAGAGCGTTAGTAATGTTCTGCTCGCGCGCTTTAACCTCGCGCATGAGCAGATCCTTTCATCGCTACAGAAGCGTTCAGTTTTTCCGGTTGCAAATTCGGCCATGTAAAGCGAATCCGCCATGGCGCAAGCACAACAGGCTTTTAAAGAGAATGGTAGATGAGACTCTGATTGGCTTATTGCACGTTACGGCAAAAACGCGCACGTTACGCCAAAAACACACCCATTACTCATTAAGAGAATAGAGACAACCCTTGCAGACAATGCGCCGAGCGCGTCTACCATTTTTCCCGTCGTTGAACTAGAAAAAGTGGATTCGGACACGACCTAAGTGCACTTGCGCAGTGTGCTTTAGACCAATGTGCTTAGATCCTTAAAATAGTGCGCAGTGCGATCTCCAATCTCTGTGTGAGTGATGTATTTGTGTGTGCTTAAACAAAGCGCATTAATATTGTTTTAATGTGTATTTAATGCACACCTTCAAGCCAATCAGAATGAAGTACTCGGACAGACCATGTTATAAAAATGTTCACTGAACCAATCATGTCATTTTTTAACTCATTCTTTTTATTACAAGACAATTGGAAATAGTTAGCATTTTGGATACATTAATATGTTCTTGAGATATGCTTTGAATCTTTGACATCTTTATCATTCAAAGTGTATGAAAATGACGACCAGCTGCTGTGGAATCCTGAAATTCTTCCTGAAAACACTGTGGTTGAGTTTCTCACGGAAGCCTGTCGACGGACGGGAGAGGAGACGGGTGTAGATGCTATTCCAGAAGGATCCCACATCAAAGATAATGAGCAGGTACTAAGGACCGCCTCTGTGATTTAATAATTATAATGATAATAATGTAATTATTTTATTTGTAATCAAATGCTGAACTGTGACGTGATACACAATACAAATAGTGTTTTCTCCCCTCAGGCATTATATGAGCTGGTGAAATGTAATTTTGATACAGACGAAGCTTTACGAAGATTAAGATTTAACGTTAAAGCAGCCAGAGGTGAGCCTTACAAAGCTGTTAAATGCAATCTTTGTCTTTCATCTGATGTTTAAAGCAGTACAAAATGTTCTGCATTTCAACAGACTTGATTTGTGCTTTCCGTTCACGCTGACAATGTTTATGGTGCTTAACCGCTGTGGCTCTAGAAAATGATTTCTGGTAGGGATGCACGGATATGAAAATTCTGGGCGCACTTGGCCAAAAACTGAAGCTAAAATGACTTTTTAAAAAAAATAATTATTAATTTCTCATTTTAAATTACTTTTTTTGTATGATTGTAGTATTATTATTAGACTTTTAATAAAAATTAAATTCCATAATTTGACTGAATCGGAATTTAAAAAGTACAACCCAATGAAATAAAATAACCACACTTTTATTTAAAGTAACACAACAAAATTGGACTGAAAATATATTAAAATAATACTAAATATCAATAGGTTAATATCAAACTGTAAATATGTTATTCTTCATTCAGTTCTATGCAACAAAATCAGATTTAACTAGGGCTCCCCCAACTAAAGATTTTTCTAGTCAACTAGTAGTCGTTCATTTAAGCCATTTGTCGACTAATCGAACATTTATATTAATTTAATTATTTAAATATGCGGGGGCCGAAATATATGCCTATGCCGAGCTCAAGCAAACACAAAGCTTGCGTTTGCGTTTGATTAGCAGTATAAACTTGATTTATGTGGATATTTGTTGAAAGATCACTGAAATAGTCACTGATTTAATTAAGGTGTATGAGGACTGTGCTGTTATAAGGACTGTCATGCAAAAAATTCAATATGTAATATTAATAAACTGTATTTTTTAAATTTTATTTTAATCGATTCATTCTGTAATGAATTATTTCAATCTCAGAATTTTGAAATGCACACAAATTATGTATAAGTATAAAATATGTATTTTCTTTTAAAAGAATCTGAATATGTTCCATACAAAACAAAAAAATCATTCACAATTAAAGGTTTAATCCAATGACTGCCTGAATCTTACATGTATTGCTTTGTTTAAATCTTTCTTACAGAGGAACTATCTGTTTGGTCAGAGGAAGAATGCAGGAATTTTGAACAAGGATTAAAAGCTTACGGAAAAGACTTTCATTTTATCCAGGCCAACAAGGTAGTGCTCATTTTATGGCATTCATAATAACAAGTTTGTTCCAATCTGCAAATCAGTTAATTTGCACTTAAGGAATGTCAATCCATATTGGCCACCTTCAGATTCCCATATTGACATTTCAATGCTTATGAATGTTAAAAAACTAAAAATATAATACCTGTGGGGCTCTTAAATGTGTCTAGCCATTATCTTTGCTAAATAAGTATATAGGCCACTAGGTGTGGCAATTTAAACCTTGTGTTTAGCAAACCTTATCCAATTTCAGGTCAGAACTCGGTCTGTCGGAGATTGTGTGGCTTTTTATTACATGTGGAAGAAGTCAGAGCGGTATGATTTCTTTGCGCAACAAACTAGGCTTGGGAAAAGGAAATACAACCTTCATCCAGGAGTAACGTAAGTATCTCTAACACATTTTTCCAGTCTTGGTAAATGGACTGCATTTATATAGCGCTTTCATAGACCTAATGGCCACCAAAGCGCTTTACATATTGCCTCACATTCACCCATTCACACACACATTCATACACCGACGGCGGTGTCAGCCATGCAAGGCGCCATCCAGCTCGTCGGGAGCAGCTGGGGTTAGGTGTCCTGGTGATAGGCTGTTCCAGAGTCTTGGAGCGGCACTAGAGAAAGCCCTGTCTTCTCTAGTCTTAAGTTTTGTTCTCGGAGCCACCAGAAGGCCTAGGTTCACAGACCTAAAAGCTCTAGGTGGTTGATGAACAGTCAATAGGTCCGTGAGGTATGATGGAGCCATACCAACTGGCAAGCAGTGCAAACAACCTTGTGAAGAAGACAGACTGGCTGTATTACACTTTCATTTGAGCAAAATATCACGGTGGAGATCGCTAACATGAACTCTAACACACGTTTGCCGGTGTTTTCAGATAATCAACGCATTTTATCAATGTTATTTTCCAATTAAAGTTAGCTTTGATTGATTCACTTCCGTCACAACGATCATTAGTTATTAACTTTGGGGCCGTTAACACGACACCGGTTTAACGGAAAACTCTTAAGTTCTCTCTACACTAACTTTAAAAACGTGAACCTGTGAGGAAGTATTAAGAGTTCATTCTATTGATAAACCAATTAAGAACTGAATCTTTTAGCCCCACATGCGGATTCTAGTCTAGATGGGAGCAATGTGTGATCGACAGTATCGAAGGCTGCAGATATGTCCAAGAGAACTAAAATCACAGTCACCAACATCAGTAGTAACAAAAATATCATTTAAGACTCCCAACAGAGCAGATTCAATGCTGTGATACTGGAAAGGCTTAACCTTTTGTTGGCACAACACAACTTTTTCCAGTACCTTGAAGACAAAGGAAACCAGAGATCGGAAGAAAGAAGGCATCTTGAGTAGAGAAACAGTTACGCAATCGTTCACACTGAACAATTTTAGGCCTGATTTTCGCTCACCAACAGGTTTTGCGAGATCACAGACAAATGCCCCAAATCATAGGCAAATCGGTGCTCGTTCACGTGAGTGACAATCACACAGTGTGAGTGATCAAAGACGCAATCTGAGAGAATCGCAGATTCAAAATCCTGGTGTGTGAATGTTTTTCTGACTGAAACCTACATCGGGGATGACCAATGAGAGAGCAAGATACAGGGCAGCGGGATGTGATTTGAAAATGATTTGAAAAAAATATTTGTCAGTTGAGGCCAAAATTCAGTAATGCAATACAATTTAAATGGTTAAGGGCTGTAAATATAGTCAAAATAATTGAGATGACCATTAAATTTGATTAAGCTGAGAGCTGACTATAAAGCATGGGTGTCAAATTGTAAAATTATTAATATTCACATCCTTCATTTTAGGATTAATTAAATTAATATTACAAGTTAATATCCACAAAACCTTGTGCAATGTTCACCTGGAGGCCTGAAACAGTATAAATATACATTTAATCTGATTAAATACATTTTATATAATTTTATTTACAAACCCAATTCCATAAAAGTTGGGACACTGTACAAATTGTGAATAAAAACAGAATGCAATGATGTGGAAGTTTCAAATTTCAATATTATATTTAGAATACAACATAGATGACATATCAAATGTTTAAACTGAGAAAATGCATAATTTTAAGGGAAAAATAAGTTGATTTTAAATTTCATGGCATCAACATATCTCAAAAAAGTTGGGACAAGGCCATTTTTACCACTGTGTGGCATCCCCTCTTCTTTTAATAACAGTCTGCAAACGTCTGGGGACTGAGGAGACAAGTTGCTCAAGTTTAGGAATAGGAATGTTGTCCTATTCTTGTCTAATAAAGGCTTCTAGCTGCTCAACTGTCTTAGGTCTTCTTTGTTGCATCTTCCTCTTTATGATGCGCCAAATGTTTTCTATGGGTGAAAGATCTGGACTGCAGGCTGGCCATTTCAGTACCCGGATCCTTCTTCTACGCAGCCATGATGTTGTAATTGATGCAGTATGTGGTTTGGCATTGTCTTGTTGGAAGATACAAGGTCTTCCCTGAAAGAGACGATGTCTGGATGGGAGCATATGTTGTTCTAGAACTTGGATATACCTTTCAGCATTGATGGTGCCTTTTCAGATGTGTAAGCTGCCCATGCCACACGCACTCATGCAACCCCATACCATCAGAGATGCAGGCTTCTGAACTGAGCGCTGATAACAACTTGGGTTGTCCTTGTCCTCTTTAGTCCGGATGACATGGCGTCCCAGTTTTCCAAAAAGAACTTAAAGTTTTGATTCGTCTGACCACAGAACAGTTTTCCACTTTGCTAGAGTCCACTTTAAATAAGCCTTGGCCCAGAGAAAACGCCTGCGCTTCTGGTTCCCGTTTAGATATGGCTTCTTTTTTGACCTATAGAGTTTTAGCCGGCAACGGTGAATGGCACGGTGGATTGTGTTCACTGATAATGTTTTCTGGAAGTATTCTTGAGCCCATGTTGTGATTTCCATTACAGTAGCATTCCTGTGTGTGATGCAGTGCCGTCTAAGGGCCCGAAGATCACGGGCATTCAGTATGGTTTTCCGGCCTTGACCCTTATGCACAGAGATTGTTCCAGATTCTCTGAATCTTTGGATGATATTATGCACTGTAGATGATGATAACTTCAAACTCTTTGCAATTTTTCTCTGAGAAACTCCTTTCTGATATTGCTCCACTATTTTTTGCCTCAGCATTGGGGGAATTGGTGATCCTCTGCCCATCTTGACTTCTGAGAGACACTTGCCACTCTGAGAGGCTCTTTTTATACCCAATCATGTTGCCAATTGACCTAATAAGTTGCAAATTGGTCCTCCAGCTATTCCTTATATGTACATTTAACTTTTCTGGCCTCTTATTGCTACCTGTCCCAACTTTTTTGGAATTTGTAGCTCTCATGAAATCCAAAAGGAGCCAATATTTGGCATGGCAATTCAAAATGTCTCACTTTCAACATTTGATATGTCATCTATGTTGTATTCTAAATATAATATTGAAATTTGAAACTTCCACATCATTGTATTCTGTTTTTATTCACAATTTGTACAGTGTCCCAACTTTTATGGAATTGGGTTTGTAAAAGAGTAAAGTGAGTAATAAGGCACCTTAAATTGAACCTGGTGTACAAAGGTCTACAGGTTTCAAAGATTTTAAGACACATTTAGAATTTGTTTTACCCATTATTTATTAATGGTATTTATAATGTGAACAGAAAATACAGATTCATATTAATAAAATGCAGACAGATAAATAGTACATCATTTATAATAACATGCAGTATGAATTGATAAAGACTGATTACAAGCTAAAGTACCTGTATGCTCACGCAAATGTAAACTGAACTAGAAGACAGATGGATTTATAGATTAGCTTTAAGCACAATGTTTGAAATTAACTGTCATAAAACAAAAACTTGACACAAATATGACGACATGATATTCAGTGTTAAGAACAAGCAACGTACAGATTATGTAATTCACACTTAACGTTAAACATAGGGCTAATACATAGTTTTCAAGCGCTTCCCCACCTCAATCTACAAAAGACTGGATTTGTTTTCAGTGTGAACTAACGTTACAAGATACTTAAAAACTGCTGTTAATAATGAGCATGTGTCGCGAAACAGAATTGTTAACGTTTTAATGTATAACAGCTACCCACAAATCTCCATCAACTGCAAGATGCTATCCTATCAATATGGGCCAACATTTCTAAAGAATGCTCTCAGCACCTTGTTGAATCAATGCCACATAGAATTAAGGCAGTTCTGAAGGTGAAAGGGTGTCAAACACAGTATTTGTATGGTGTTCCTAATAATCTTTTAGGTGAGTGTATACTGTACATGCAAGCAGGGCTTGACATTAACTTTTTTGCTCACTAACCAATTTGGCTAGTGGTTTTCCAAAATTACTAGCCATGCAGCACTTTTACTAGCCACATTTTTGTTGTTGGAAAATTACGTTTAGATGATTAAAGTTGACAAAGGGGCTTAAAACGTGCTAAAATTTACTAATATTATCATTAGCTCTAGTAAGGTTGTAAAGCTCCTTTTTTGAAAACATGTTGTCTTACATAAAATAAAATTGCTGCATCGTTTTTTTTTTTTTTTTGTTTTTTTTACAGCAGTAAATACTGTAATACAGAGTAGAATAATTATCTGCATTAGAAACAATGAGCCAAGAATAAATTATTTTTTCTAAGAAAAAACCCACAATTAAGGCAACAGGATTACAACTTCATATGGGCCTAAATGACAGTTTTGGGGACTGTTTTGCATCAGCATTTCCTCAGAGCTCTAACTTAATAATTAGGCTTAAGCCTATAGGTCTTTATTTTCCAGATTATTCCCACAAACGCATCTCCTGCTTTCTTTCATGGCATGATAATTTTATTAAAACCTAAAATTAACTCTGGAAAGATAGTTGTGATATGACGTGGCTTAAGGGCAGCCCTGCTAGTAGTTACACCGTGTCCCTAATCACGAAGATATTTTTTTTCTTTATATCGACCACCACGCACACTCACGAACTGACTGAACGCTGTGTTATGTCTGTGTTAACGTTGTGTTAACTGACATTGAATCTCACAGGGGACTTTCTCAGTTTGTGGCAAATCTATTTAGAGTATTTTTTTCCCACATTAATTTCCCACGTATCTCGTACAATTATGTGGTTTTGTTTTATTAATACAGTGTATACTTTTTTCTTGATTTACCCTGAAAGAAATGTTGAAATGTGACAACATGTGCCATAGGTGGGGTACATTGTAACATGTGAGGGGCACATTTTAACAAACTATATGACAGCTTAAAATGCTATCTTATCTAATAAAAAAATATACAAGTCAAACCAAAATATTTTTCTTGATAAAATACAATTATTAACTTTTTCATATAAAATAATGGCATTTTTAATAATTTAAAACAAACACACTGGAAAACACAGCTATACAGCATAGTTCGAAACAAAATAATAATTAACCATTTCTGAACATTGACTCTTAGTCTTTATTTACATGTTTCTCATGCTTTCTCAATAGAATTCATAAAAGTATAGAATATAATAGCATATTTCTAATAGGGGAACATTGTAACGCAGTGTGATGCCCCATCTGCACAACTGGGGTTTAAACCCTGCTAGCGTCTTCTGCTAGTTAGCGATGCATTAAAGAACTATATCAACAATTAAACAACAGATTGGAGATTGAAATAATATTGAATTGTCTAATTTTAAATAAACACAAAAATAGAGATGAAAAATTAACTCAAGTAAGAAATGTACTTTTGCTATGGTTAAATAAATGTTCAATGATATCTTGCAAAGATTTCTGAATTTTGGCGCAATTTGTTCTATAGTGTTTAAATGGCAACTAGTAAATACACCAAGTGTCGTCATGCTGGCATGTGTGGAAGTATTTAAAACAAGTTGTGTTACCACGAGCCCCGCGTTATGTTGTACCCCGCGCTCCGCTACAGTCAGGGTTAGAAGGTTACTTTGAAAATGTAATTGCTCACTGTTAAAAGTTACCCATTATAAATGTGGTTTAGATTAATTTATTTGGATTACTATATCAATGTAAAGCAATTTCCTTTTAATTAGATTTTTTCCCCCTAAAGGTTTACTAAAGTAATTCTGGGAAATGGTGTTACAAATACAATAAATCAAACTTAATTGTTTGTTCTGTGACTAGAGCTCTAAATATTCATTGCTGGGGGAAAAAATTGCTGGTAGTTCAAACTAATATAATTTATATAATATATAATGCAATCCTATCAATTTAATTCTGAACTGTGAATGGTTTTTGTAAAGAGTGAACCCAAGATTTAACACTCTTGAAAGTAAGAGTCATTTTTGTGTCTGTTGTTTCTCAAAATAAGGTGTGTTTGTGTTTTTTGGGGGTAGGGATTACATGGACAGACTTCTAGATGAAACGGAAAGCACTGCCTCCAGTCGAGCAGCAACACCTCTTCCTGCTGCCTCCAGCAGCAGCACCAGCCAATCAGAGCGAGAGGAGACTAGCGGTCACAACGGTACGGTAGTGTTTTTTTTACACACTTAATTGAAAAGCTTTGGTGCCTCTTTCAGGATATTTTGTAGAAATCAGGTTGGAATAAATTTGTATGTGGTGTGTTTGAATCGTTTGTTACAACTATGCGTTAAAGCCCGTCTCTGTGGTTCTCAATTCAGGACTCACCAGTCACAGCTCCAGTGCAGTCGCCACACAGATGTTGATGAGTAGTGTAAATGAGCCGAAGAGTGAATCTGTTCAGTCAAACGGAGCATCTAAACACAGTCTACTCGCAGATCATCTGGACTCCAACGGCTGTAACCTCACAGACACTTATAACTCGGACAGAAATGGCTCAGTGAATCACCAACATGACTGCCAGAGCCTAGACAGACCAACAAAAAAGTGCCGGACAGAATCAGAGTCACTGGCCCAGGTTGAGACGGACCCTTCCAGGGTAAAAGAAGACTGAAAAAGACCAAAGGTCAGGCCAAAATCTTAAACTGTGGAGATGGGTCAGGGCTGTGACACCTCTCAGCCTATCCACCCTATACCCAAAGCTGAGCTGCTCCAAAAACACCACCCTCCAAACCCAACCACAGCTGATTAATGCTCCTTTTTCAAGAAACCATTTTACAGAGAAATGTATATTCTATATGTAATGGAATTTTTCTGATATTTTTTTATCAACAAGATATTTATATTTTTTATTGAGACATTTGACAATGGGTGAATATGCTGTATAAGCCATTATACGTACCACATGAGGATGAATGCTGGTGGGCGTGGTCTCTTGTGTTTAGGGCGGGGCCAGTATGTCTCCAGGCAAATCAAGTTGCGTTTTGGTTTACATTATATACTAATGTTTCACTGCTCAGCTGGTTTGTGTTAGCGGAGGCACACTGCGAGCTCCCCACAAATGTAGTCAAAATAAATAAGCCAATGGAATCACTCCTTCTAAGCTTTGTGTTTGTAAAGCATCCAGAAAATTGGTTTGTTAGTTGTATTTTCTATTAACTGAGTGAATCTGTTTACTTTTCATTGTTTTGTTTTTTGTTGGTGTTTTTTAATAGTGTAAAGGAAATGAAGCCCATTTTTGGGACCATTATTTAGCTTCATACCTAAAGGTATCTAATGTTTTAGTCATTCTCATTAATTTATCATAGATTACTGTAATACATTGAGGAAAAATATCACCCAGTCTGAACACAATAATTGATTTAAAACTACAACTGCCAGAAATAAAGATGAAGACAAGAAAAAAAAAAAAAATTAATACAACCGTAAAATACAAATACATTTCTATGTACACATGTTCACTTTAATGTAATAAGAATTTTTGAAAATGTTACAGCTCTAAAATGGGCTTTGTTTTCTTAGATCAAAATATAATTTATATCTTTTGGAAATTAAAAATGATTAGAGGGCATGTTATTGACGTGGGCATTTCTCTTTGTAAAAGAGGTATTAAAAGAGGCTCTTGTCATGTGTAGGTTCAAATAGATTTCTTGCACATGTTTTGATATTCACACTGCAAATCCATCTTTAGAATTTTTTTTTTTGTGTGTGTGTGTGTATTTTGTACATGATATTCAGAAGCGGTTTGTGAGAACTCAAATTCTTGCAATTAATGAAACTGGATGATTATGTCATTTGTAGCCAACGGACTATAATAGAACAACCAATAACGGTAAATGTAAGTAACATGTTTCTGCTTAAACAGTTTTAAAAGCGGTCAGAATTAATAGTTGAATAATTCAAATCAATGCAAATATTTATTCCAAATTAATAAAATAGCCCAGAGGAATTAATGGAATGTCCTTCACCAAAAACAATGTTTTTATTTTTTTACTTTGTGGGTCAGTTGGATTTAACAAGCTTTACTTCCCTAGAGCCATGTTTATTGCAATATTTTTAATTTATGAAACTGGATCTCACGGCCACATATGTCCATAACTACATTTAAATATACTATTTGAGTATTTTGTTGACAGGAATTCACTTTAATATTGCACTCCTATATAAACATGCGCTCAGCTTCTAGAAAAAAGTTCGCTTTTACACTTCGTTCTGTGGAGAATGTTCATTTACACTTAAAAAATCATGGTGCTATATTTCCTCTGGTCATCTTCATTGGCTTATTTATTGTCATTTGTGTTGTTTGTCACCATTTGAAGAGTTCTCTTTGCTTCATGTATGTGACTGTAGCATTAATCTTATTTTAAATGGTCTAGAGTGCGATATACTGTATGCAGTCGTTCTGATCAGATGTTATGCATTAAATACATCGTAAATGCCAATGGTTTTGGAATCCACACTGGTTTATCACTAATGATAATTTTGGAGTAGTGTAAAGAAGTGTTTATTTAAATCGATGAACAGACTTAAGTTCATCCACTGCCATATATCTAATATATATGTTATTGTGAATTTACTGAGCAATGGAAATACTACATCAGCTTTAGTACTTCTATGCAAAACCCTTTTTTCAGTTTGGCTCTAATTAAATTAGAACAGAAGTAACAAAAGAAAACAGATTTTGTTATTTCATCTGAATCAAATTTTTAAAAGAGCTTAAATTAAAGGAATAGTTCACTTCTCATCAATTACTCGCCCTCAAGTTGCTTCGAACCCGTGTGAGTTTCTTTCTTCTGCTGAACACAAAAGAAGATATTTTGAAGAATTACGGTAACCAAACAGTTAAGCCCCATTGACTTCCATAGTATTTTTTCAATGGGGTCCATTAACTGTTTGTTTACCATCATTCTTCAAAATATCTTCTTTTGTGTTCAGCAGACGAAAGAAATTCACACGGGCTCGAAGCAACTTGAGGGTGAGCAAATGATGACAGAATTTTCCTTCACTAATTCTTTAAGTTTGAAATATCTGTCATAAACTCACCAGTCTGATGAGCAGAGTGGTAATAATATTCAAAAAGGTTGACCAACATAACCTTTTTGTTATGAAAGTATACTGTTATAGTGTGGATGAAACCATTGTACCAGTCACACTGAGACATTTCAAATGATATCAAACATTAGTGTATGACAAGTCACATTTAATTATATAGCGCTTTTTACAATAAAGATTGTTTCAAAGCAGCTTTGCAGTGATAAGAAAATCATGCAACAAAATTTGTTTCCAAAAGAAAATAGCATCACAGTCCAGCTTAAAGGAGTTCACTTTTAAAAAAAACTTTTGCTGATAATTTACTCACCCCCATGTCATCCAAGATGTCCACGACGTCTTTCTTTCTTCAGTCGAAAAGAAATTAAGGTTCCCTTTCGTGGTCACTTCGAGTTACGTCAGAAGTGACGGAGAATGGGGGTTTCGCATAGAAAGCCAATCCTCTTCGAGTATTTATCCTCCTCGCGACAGCACCTCCTTGGCCTATTCCTCTGAGACTAGATCTATTCACTCAGAGACGGGGCACTCTGTGGCACCCTCGTCCCGATCTTGGAGGCTACACGTGTGGCTCCGGGACGGGACGGGGCAGATTTGAGTTCGCTGCCACCTGCGGTGGCGGCAACCATCACTTCCGCTAGAGCGTCGTCCACGAGACACCTGTACGCGTTGAAGTGGAACCTCTTTGTCAACTGGTGCTCTTCTCACGGAGAAGACCCCCGGAGATGTTCGATCGGGGTCGTGCTTTCCTTCCTGCAAGAAGGGTTGGAGCGTAGGCTGTTGCCCTTAGGGTTCATGTCGCGGCCATTGCCGCGTCTCATGATGCAGTGAAAGGTAAGTCTATGGGAAGCATGACTTGGTCATCAGGTTCCTGAGGGGAGCGAGGAGGCTAAAACCGCCTCCCTCCCCTCGTGCCCTCTGGGGACCTCTCAGTAGATCTAAGTGCTCTGCAGAGGCGTTGCAGTTGGTAGTTTTAGCCCTGTCCTATGTAGACAGCACTCCTGATTGCATTGGCCTCCATCAGGAGGGTAAGGGACCTGCACGCACTCTCCGTTGACGAAGCGTGCCTGGAGTTCGGGCCGGCTTACTCTTACGTGTTCTTGAGACCCCGGCCTGGATATATGCCCAAGGTTCCTACCACTCCCTTCCGGGACCAGGTGGTGAACCTGCAAGCGTTGCCCCTGGAGGAGGCAGTCTCAGCCTTGCACTGCTCTGTCCAGTACGTGCACTCCGCACCTATGTCGACAGAACGCGGTGTTCAGGACCTCAGACCAGCTCTTGTCTGTCATGGGGGGGAGCCAGAAGGGAAGGGCTCTCTCAAAGCAACGGCTGTCTCACTGGTTAGTGGACGCCATTGCTTTGTCTTACCAGCAGCAAGGCCGTCCGTGCCCCCTTGGTGTGACGGCCCATTCCACTCGGGGTGTGGCCTCCTCTTGGGCTCTAGTGCACGGCGCCTCGCTAACAGACAATTGCAGAGCTGCAGGCTGGGCGACACCAAACACCTTCTCGAGATTTATAATCTGCGAATTGAGCCGGTGTCCTCTCACGTACTCGCTTACGCCAGTACTGGACCCGCTTAGGTGTCTTCGCTTGCTCGCCATTCCACTCCTCGGATTGGATAAGTGCGATATTTCCTCAGTGTCTTCCGTTGAAGCCTTGAGTCCTCCAGCTAGGTGCCTCCATGTGCACGGTTCCCTATGGTAACTGTCTCATGTGTATTATCCACTGTAAGCCTCTCTGAGCATGTGTCTTCCCTTGGCAAACCATCTGCCACCCCTGGAGTTAAATTCTAGTAGCCACCTGCGGTTGGTGCTCCAGTATCTCCATATGCGTTCCTATGCGGCCATATGCGTATTTGTAAGTCCTCCTTCGGTAGGCATCTGGTAGCATGTCCCTCCCGGGATATGTTTCCCAGTGTACCTTGGTATTCCTGTGTCAAAGTGGGATCCCTGTAAAAAAAGAAAAGGGTTCAGGGGTCCATACTTTTGCAGGGCACTGGAAGACAGCTTGAAGATGGCGTGATGGCACTGACCCCCATTCACCGTCACTTCTGACGTAACTCGAAGTGACTACGAAAGGGAACGTCTCGGTTACGGATGTAACCCTCGTTCCCTGAGTAGGAAACGGAGACGTTACGTCTCCCTGCCACTTCTGCTGTATCGCTGGGTAGACGCCGGAGTTCAGCCTTGGCTCCTCAGCGAAGACATACTGCGGTTGCGTTCACTTCCACCTTTTATACCCACTCCGTGGGGCGGAGATACGCTATGCAAATTCCGCAGCCCCAAGGCATTTTCATGCCATTGGCTCGTTTTTAAATACTCGAAGAGAATTGGCTTTCTATGCGAAACCCCCATTCTCTGTCACTTCTGACGTAACGTCTCCGTTCCCTACTCAGGGAACGAGGGTTACATCCGTAACCGAGACGTTTTTGATGAACACATGCCAGGATTTTCTCCATATAATGGACTTCAATGGGAACCAAAAGGCTCAAGGTCCAAATGAGAGTTTCAGTGTAGCTTCAAAGGGCTTTAAACGACACCAGACGATGAATAAGGGTCTTATCTAGCGAAATGATCGATCATTTAAAAAATAAATAAAAAAGTTTAAGTTTTATAAGCACAAATGCTCACCTTGCTCTGTTCTGTGATGAGCGTTTGTGACTCCTGTTCTAACTCGTTCATCAAAATAAACAAATCTTTTTTCAAGTCATGACTCGAAGGGTCCTAGATAAGACCCTTATTCATCGTCTGGTGTCATTTAAAGCCCTTTGAAGCTGCACTGAAACTCTCATTTGGACCTTGAACCGTTTGCTTCCCATTGAAGTCCATTATATGGAGAAAATCCTGGAATGTTTTCATCAAAAACCTTTATTTCTCTTCAACTGAAGAAAGAAAGACATGGACATCTTGGATGACATGGGGGTGTGTAAATTATCAGTAAAAGATTTTTTTTAAAGGTGCAATGTGGGATTTTTAGCGACATCTAGCGGTTCGGTTGCGAGTTTGCACCAGGTTTGCACTAAGGGCTCAGCCCACTGCTCACCCCTCCCTTTCGAAGAAGCTACGGCTGCTAAAACGTGACAAACATCTCGTCGGCTCAGACAGCAGAGAATAGCCAGAGTAAGCCAAGAGTGTGTAACATTGTCACTTTTTCTGTACCACAGTCCATTATACCACATCATGGATAAAGTTTACAAAGCCATAGTCAGGTGAGGATCAAGGGTTTTAATATATAATTTAATATAATAATAGTAATCAGCTGATTGTCTCACAAACGTAACCAGCAGCACATTTCTCCCCACATAGCAAACCCATAATACAGCGAGGGAGCAGCTATATATATATTTTTTATATATAGTTTAGCTGGCTAATATGAGCTGTTACTGTGGCTGAGCTAGGACGCGTACGCATGAGTCCAAAGGTCGGAGGTGCGCGCGCTGTTACAATCATGTCATTTTTGACGCGCGCACGTCCGTAATCTCCGCATCCCATAGATACTATTTACTACTAGGCTTTTTTCTCTGATTTTGAAAACTCTTCGCGATCGACTTTAGTGATCTAAAAGTCTCTATCGATGGGTTAGTGATTCCTGTAACATACTGTTTTACAGTCAATGACATGAGTACTAATCATCAGCTGTCTCACGAACGTTACAGCACATCTATCCCCACATAACAAACCCATAACACAGCGAGGGAGAACTAAGTTACATAAAACAATCCCAACTACATATTTTACATCACTCACAAGGGAAAAGTCACTACTCACGAAGTGTAAGGCTAGCTTCCAGCTTTCCGCTACTTCTCTTTCAAGGTAGTGATGAAACGCGTTCTGTAGCGCTGTTTGTTCGCGTTCGGCTACGGTAGAAATATGACGTCACAACATGGCGACCTTCAGAGAAGGGGATTCCCGCGGTTATGGAGCTATAAATGTCTCATTCTAAGGTAATAAAAACATTACGGTTAATTAAGTAAGTTCTTTATACACCACTGAAAACATAGTTATGAATGTCATATTGCATTTCTGTTAATAGATACTCAACTTTTTTACACATTGCACCTTTAAAATTGAACTACTCCTTTAAGTTCAGTGATGTTTCATTTTTGTTTTTAAAAAACAACTTTTAGTTTTTAATTTTAAATTAAATGTTAATGTCCCCAACAAAACAAGTCAAAAGCCAATGGCAACAAAAGTGGAAAAAGGCAATTAGTTTTCTATATGTTTGATATACATATCAATTCAGGTTTTTGTTGCATGTAGGCAAAGTTTCTGGTGTTTGTATAATTATATAACTTTTCGATCCAGGTTCAATATAAGCTCTATCGACAGCTTTTGCGGCATAATGTTAATTTACCCCAGATAAGTAGTTTTGATACCTCACTTGGTTGAAAAACAAATAAACTCATCCAATACAGAAATGTTTTAAATTTTTTAGTGTTTATAATTGATCAGTTCAATTTGAACCAAGATAGAGACATTTACAATTTACAGAGACAAAAAGGAAATGTTGATCTCATATCATAGCAAAGAAAATAATTTGTCATCCATCTAAAAACTTCAATAATTTTTTCTTCAATAACATTCGTCTATAAAATATCATTAAACCATTAAAACATTATTTAAAAAATGATGGAAATACAGTGCATGATTTACATAATACAAGCGATCCATCTTGTGTGTTCTTGTTTGTTTGTTTTTATTTAAAAATTATTAAATGTAAAAAAAAAAAAGTTCAGTAAGTCAGTTACCATGGCAACAGAAACTGGTTAGTGAAAAGTACCAAAGTTGCTGAAAAGATTACTGGTCACAGTTCAGCTCAAGGCGGTGTGAACTGAGACGGACTGGGTTCTTGACTCCAATGAGCATTATCAACATTCTCCTATTGTTCCATCAACTTGTTTCTATTGAAAGACACAACATTGTACATGTCATCTAAAATACACTTATCCTTATTCACTAGTATTAAACAAAATTAAATCATGACATGGAAATTATGAGATCACACAAATACTCATTTTTTCCTGCACTTACTTTTTTGTTCCTTAGTGAACGTGATGTGCGAGTACACAAGACTGCCAGCAATGCTATTGGGGGGAAAAGGTAAGAAAAGAGTTTTTTTTTAAATGTATGGGTTACACAGATTTTATACAGAATTCTACCTAAATTTTGTTTTTATTCACATTTTAATATCTTAATTATTTCTTCTAAATTCATGTTTTTTGAGAAAATCAAGAATTTGGCAATGTTGCCGCACCTTGATCATTCAAGGAAAATTACATCACATTTTGTAGTTTCTTTTACAGTCTTTTCATGAGAATGACCCTCATTCTGAGATTACATTCTCTGGCTAAGATTCTTCACTATCATTTTACAATGGGCCTTTTTACCTGATGTTTAGGCCGATAAAGTTAACCCAAGTAAAGATGTAATCTCCACCAAACACCATCCCGATGTATGTCACTAAGATATTCTGTTGGGTTGGTTAAAGGAAACACAGTTAACTCTAAACTGATAACATTTACATTACACTTCACAATTGCCAAGATTCTGTGAATTACCAACCTTGATACAGCCAACAATTGTAGTCGTCAAAGCGGAGTTATAATGTGTGCACAACATAATTGAGTACATGAGTATAAACCTGCCAAAACAACCAATGATATTAAAATCACAAAAAAGAAAAAAAGAATATCAATTTTAATATCTCAAAAAATTACAAAATCAAAAACTTGACTTGACTTAAAGGTGAAGTATGTAGTTTCTGCAACACGTGGTGGAATTCCACCCCCCTTTCACACATCATGCCTCCCCCAGCTCAAACACTACAAACACAACTCTCACGGGTGCTTGTGAAGGCATTCTCAACTATAGATAAAAAAAATGGACGTAGTGTCCGTGACATCACCCGTAGGTTAAGAAGAGCTTTTTTGAAGCTTAAAGTGGGCAGAGCTAGCCATCGCCATCTGGGCGCGTGTGACTCCCATATAAACGAAAATGGGCAAAGAGGTGATGGGATCAAGCGCTGGCTGGTTATGTATTTTGGATAATTTTTAACCCCAAAAAAGCTATGGACTGCAGCTTTAATGTAATTTAAACTGATGAGTTATACAAAAACATTTCACAGTTGTCATGAAGGACAAAATTAGCCTAAAACCACTTTTTGTACCAGGCTGTAAACATATTTTTTTCTGCTGTAAAGTTGGGCATTTTAACATGGGATTGACTCTTTTTTGGAGCCTGTCTCTAGTGGCCAGTCGATGAACTACAGTTTAAGTCACTTCCGTGTTGGATTCAAGAGAGATTCACCGGAAGGTTGCAGCTTGGTCTCAGCAGGTAAAAATTGACTACTTTCAATAAAAGGTCCAATATATTGGAATACTTTTAGCTGCGATGTTGTCATGAGTAAGCAGTTGAGTAGTATAACAATGTAGACTTGCAAGTAAAGAAAAAGATATCAGACTTACCCCATGACACAAGACAACACAAACTGAATCACAAAGAAAACATCGGTCCAACCATCATACTCCAAAGTCTGAAAATTCACAGATTATATTTATTGTTTTTACTGGTTTTTATGTACATTTTCTTAAATAGTCAAGCAGAATTTAGATCTATTTTTTCCAACTGTCCTTCATTTATCAAAACATTTGGTGTAATAAATAAATATGTTTATTTATTAAAATTCTTACTTTCTTAATGTCTCCAGTTAGGTATGCTAAAATCATAGTGGGAATAATCATGAATAAAGCATTGTAATACAGCAGCCCATATTTTCCAAGTTCCTGCAATGCAAGGAGGGGGAAATCATTTGATAAAATAAGAGAAAAATTAACTGAAAGCAACAAGCACTGACAAATCTTAAAATATGTCAGTATCATGGCTTTGTCTCTAGATGCACACAAGTAATGGTTCACCAGGAACCAGAATTTTTTCTAAGGCATGTTTATAAAAACTACCAAAATGTCCAAACTAAACTGGACTAATTCTGGCTTAATCAAAGTCTATGAAACCACAACCAAGTGTTTAATTCAGCATTATTGGGCCATTTTTCCCCAGTCATCTCCATGGCGGAACCCAATTTACCTGAATTCAACCTAACAAACTAAGTAATAAATAAAGATGACAAAATGTACAGTTTATATATATATATATATATAAGGGTTAAATTACCTTGGAGTCCAGTTTTTGTTTCATATAAGCCCCATTTGCAGCAGTCAGAATGTTGTTAAGTGTAATGAACACATATCCATGGAGGTCAAAAGCTAAATCTGTGCTGTGAAAGTCAAATAAAGTCAAATTAATCGACGCAACAAGCCATTTCTCAGATTTCAAAAGAACCGGCACTGTTCTCTACTCTTAAAACACAGCAGAGGTGCAATTACATTCATAAACAGGTGAAAAGAAACTGGTTCCCTATCGAGGGAACTCAAACTGCGTCCAAGTGACACTTTGGGGGAACGCCCCTCAGCGTAGCGTCTCTGAAGCATGAATGAAACTAAGCCAATCTCCGATTGGATCAACGTGATGACGTGATGTGTGACGACACATAGGCGGAAGCATATATAAGGAACCGGCACACACAACATGTCAGCTTTCTGTTCTTCAGCTAAGCGCTCTCTGTGACTGTCAGTCTTATTTATTGTTTGTCTGTCTAAGCATATCTCCCTAAAATCTAAATAATGGCGAGTGTGAATTTCAGGCGGTGTGTGCACCCTTGCCCTCGCTACATCACGGGCGGGGACACACACCAACTGTGTACACATTGTCTGGGAATGCAGCACGCGCAGGCAGCTCTCGAGGGAGCTGCTTGCGAGCATTGTGAGGCTTTACCGCTCCGCGTGCTGCGTTCCCGGCTGGCCCTTTTCAATGAAGAGGGTCAGCCTCGTGAGCCCCGTGGTGCGGGACCCGCGTCCGCCGAGGCGGCGCGGCGACGCTCTTCATGGGGCTCGCAAATGGATCTGTCTGGGGATCCCGAGGCTGCTGAGGCACCTTCTCGGGATTCATCGGACAGTTCCGATGCCCTCGAGCCTCGCGCAAAAGCCCGCTCGGCGGCTTCTTCTGCGCGAGTCGAGGATCCGATGCTTGAGCTGTCTGCTTCCGAGGAGGTGGACGTGCTCAGCATCGAAGGGGGCGGGGACTTCGGGGATGACTCGCCACCCCGTGTCCCCGCATATGAGGAGCTGGTAGAGGTTGTTTCCCGTGCAGTGGCTCATTTAAAGATCGATTGGCCACAAGAAAAGCAGGAAGTGCAAGTTAAAAGCAAATTAGATGAGCGCTTCCTGCAGCACAGGGAACAACCTCATCATCGGGGCTTACCGTTTTTTCCCGATTTGCATACTGAGGTGTGTAAATCGTGGAAGAAACCCCATTCTTCTCGTGTTTCCAATCCCACTATATTAAAATATAGTAATATCATGGGGGCACGAGAGAATGGTTATGGGATGATGCCGCGGGTTGAACAGCCTTTGGCTAATTATTTATCACCTGAGTCGGCATCATCCTTTAAAGCCCCGGTGCTGCCCACCAAGCCATGCAGAGAAACATCTTCACTGGTGGGCAGGGCATATATGGCTGCGGGTCGGGCTGGTGCGAGTCTTCACACCATGGCGCTTCTCCAAGCGTACCAGGCCGACCTTCTTAAGGATATTGATGAGGGCGAGGGACCAACTCCGGAGGATGTGGCGGAGTTGAGGAAGGTCGCTGATTTGTCTCTCCGAGTCACCAAAGAGACGGCCCGCGCTGTCGGTCGCTCCGTGGCGGCAATGGTGGTCTCGGAGAGACATTTATGGTTAAATCTGACGGGCATCAGGGAGAAAGACAGGGCTTTCCTCCTTGATGCCCCGATTTCGCCTTCTGGCCTGTTCGGCGACACTGTTAATACCGTTGTCGACAGGTTTCAGGAGGCGAAAAATCAATCAGCGGCCTTCAAACAATTTCTCCCTCGTCGCTCAGTATCCGGGAAGTCTGCCCCCAGTGGGCAGTCGCAGCCTCAGCCAGGTACCAGCTCCTCCACCTACAGGCAGGTTCAGAGAGAGAGCGTCGCGTCTAGAGCCCCCCCTCAAGGAGCTTGGGGGCATAGACGGCGCTCTCAATCTAAGCCGCAAGCCAAGCAGGGCGACCTGAGGGCCGTCCTGCAGGCTAAGAAAACATCTAAGAGGTCCTAGCAGTGCTAGGATCTCTGCGGGCGGCCCCACCCGTGATGGAGCGACTGAGGTCGTCTCCCTCGCGGAGCCCGCAGGAAATCGATGTTGTTCTCCCGCCGTCAAGTACGTTTCAGGACGCATCGGTTTCCAGCGATCGCAAGCTGCTTTGTCCGCCCCACGAGCCTGCGGACGGGCAGCGATTGCGTTCGCCCATCGAGAATCGTTTTCGGTCCAGTCCTGCCGGAGATTCGTTTCAGGCGGTCGAGAACGAATCCCGATTAATACCCGAAACCAGGCTCGAGAGCCTGGTTCCCTTGGCGAAATATTTCGATGCATGGAAAAATCTAGCGAATATTTCCCCGTGGGCGCTGCGCACGATACAATACGGGTACAGGCTGCAGTTCGGGTTCCACCCACCCAGATTCAACGGGGTGGTCTGGACTGTAGTCAACCCGACGCAGGGTCGGGTATTGGAACAGGAAGTAAACTCCCTGCTGGCAAAGGGGGCCATAGAGCATATTCCTCCACTAGACAGGGAGTCCGGGTTTTACAGCCGCTACTTTATAGTTCCCAAAAAAGATGGGGGGTTGCGTCCGATCATAGATCTCAGATATCTGAACCGCTCTCTGAGGAGATTCAGGTTCAAGATGCTCACTATTCCCATGATCGTGAGTCAGATCCAATCCGAGGATTAGTTCGTCACGATAGATCTGAAGGACGCATACTTTCATATATCCATCCTTCCATCCCACAGGAAGTTCCTGAGGTTCGCTTTCGGGGGCGAAGCGTACCAATATCGGGTTCTTCCATTCGGCCTAGCTCTCTCTCCCCGCACATTCACCAAATGTATGGATGTAGCTCTAGCACCTCTGAGGCTCCAGGGCATCAGGGTGCTCAACTATATAGACGACTGGCTGATTTTGGCCCAGTCTCAAGAGCTGGCGGTTCAGCATCGAGATGTTGTTCTTGCCCACATCCAGAAACTGGGGTTGAGACTAAACACGAAGAAGAGCGTGTTGATACCAGCCCAAAGGACTACGTTCCTGGGAGTGGTATGGGATTCGGTCGTAATGCGGGCACGATTGTCGCCTGCGCGAGTCGAGTCCATTCTGGCCACAGTGGCTGGGATAAAGCTAGGCCAAGCCGTCACTGTCAAGCATTTCCAGAGAGTGCTGGGACTCATGGCAGCAGCGTCCAACATCATTCCATTTGGCCTGCTGCACATGAGGGCCCTCCAGTGGTGGTTAAAAACCAAGGGGTTCTCCCCGAGGGGAAACCTGTTCCGCACAATCAGAGTTACGCGCAGATGCCTTCGTTCTCTGGTTATGTGGAAGAAAGCTTGGTTCTTGTCCCAAGGTCCAGTGTTGGGAGCGCCATGTCGCCGGAAAACCGTTTCGACAGACGCTTCCCTCACGGGCTGGGGCGCGGTCATGGACGGCCGCTTCACGACAGGCCTATGGCGGGACCATCATTCCTCCTGGCACATAAACTGCCTGGAAATGTTGGCGGTCTCCCGGGCTCTGAGGAGCTTCCTGCCGGACCTCAGAGGTCATCACGTCCTCGTGAGGTCAGACAGCATGTCAGTGGTGGCCTATATAAACCATCAGGGGGGCCTGAGGTCTCGCCCTCTATGCAGACTGGCGCATCAGATCCTCCTGTGGTCCCAGGGGAAACTGTTGTCTCTGAGAGCAACATACATCCCGGGAAGTCTAAATCAGGGAGCAGACGTCCTGTCGAGACAGGGGCTGAGGCCCGGGGATTGGAGACTTCACCCCGAGGTGGTGGAGTCGATATGTCAGAGGTTCGGCCCTGTGGAAGTGGACCTGTTTGCGTCTCGAGAGACGACCCACTGTCCGCTGTGGTTTTCCCTCACCCCTCCAGCCTCACTGGGGCTGGATGCTATGGTGCAGACGTGGCCGAGGCTGCGCCTGTATGCATTTCCCCCGATCGCTCTGCTCCCGGGAGTTCTGGAAAGGGTCCGTCGCGACGGGATCAGTCTACTGTTGGTAGCCCCGTTGTGGCCGGCCCGAGTATGGTTCTCGGACATAATATTGCTCCTAGACGGCCCTCCGTGGGAGATTCCCCTCAGGAGGGACCTGCTGACACAGGCGGGGGGCTCAATATTTCACCCTCGGCCGGAGTTATGGAAACTGTGGGTCTGGCCCCTGAGGGGGCACAGTACCTAGAGGCCGGCCTGTCAGCTGGAGTAGTGGAGACCATACTCAGCTCTAGAGCTCCCTCCACGAGGAAACTGTATGGTTTAAAGTGGAATGTGTTTATTGATTGGTGTAGGAGGCGTGAGGTTGACCCAGTTAACTGCCCAGTGGCTTCAGTGCTGGAGTTCCTCCAAGATCGCTTCTCCTCTGGTCTTACCCCGTCCACGCTCAAGGTGTACGTGGCTGCCATTGCGGCTTTCCACGCTCCGTTGGGTGATGGGTCTCTGGGGAGACACCAATTGATCGTACGTTTCCTCCGTGGAGCTTGGAGGATGAGACCTGCGGCTCGTACCAGGGTTCCCTCTTGGGACCTGGCAGTAGTTCTAGAAGGATTGGCTGAGGCCCCCTTCGAGCCACTGGAGTCGGCTGAGGCCAAGAACCTAACGCTGAAGGTCGCTTTTCTGTTGGCCATCACTTCTCTGAGGAGGGTGGGAGATCTTCAGGCGCTCTCCATATCTAACGAGTGCCTGGAGTTTGCTCCAGGCAACATGAAGGCCATCCTTCACCCTAGGCCTGGCTATCTGCCTAAGGTGCCATCTAATGTGGCACGGCCTACGGTTCTGCAGGCATTTCATCCCCCACCTCACCTGACGGCGGATGAGGAGAGACTTCATAGGCTCTGCCCTGTCAGAGCACTAGGGATATATATTCAGAGGTCCTCTTCATGGCGGAAGGCGGACCAGTTGCTGGTATGTTTCGGGTCGCCCAAAAAGGGGTTTCCGGCCTCAAAACAAACCATCAGCAACTGGATTGTCAATGCGATTTCCACAGCTTATCAGGTGCGCGGTATGCCTTCACCTTTGGCTGTGAGGGCCCATTCCACTAGAGGCATAGCATCCTCTAGGGCCCTTCTCGCAGGGGCCCCCATCCAGGAAGTCTGCGATGCAGCTGGATGGGCTACCCCACATACCTTCATTAGGTTTTACAGCTTAGACATTCCGTCGACACCCGGCTCTCTTGTGCTCGCGTCCTGAGTGTGCCTGTGAGCAGCTTCACACCAGGACAGGCAGGGCGCGTTGTGGCGTAGTGGGTACTCGTTCCCCCAAAGTGTCACTTGGACGCAGTTTGAGTTCCCTCGATAGGGAACGTCCTCGGGTTACGACTGTAACCCTTGTTCCCTGAGAAGGGAACGAGAACTGCGTCTCGTGGCCACGCCTTCCCCTGCCTGGGAGCGCTTGCTTCATCACAGAAGCTGACATGTTGTGTGTGCCGGTTCCTTATATATGCTTCCGCCTATGTGTCGTCACACATCACGTCATCACGTTGATCCAATCGGAGATTGGCTTAGTTTCATTCATGCTTCAGAGACGCTACGCTGAGAGGCGTTCCCCCAAAGTGTCACTTGGACGCAGTTCTCGTTCCCTTCTCAGGGAACAAGGGTTACAGTCGTAACCCGAGGACGTTTTCTGCGAGGTCAAGGAATTAAATCTTAAATTCAATATTTTCATCGAGTGTGAATTTGAAGCTACCTTGCAGCAATAAAAGCTCCCAGGATCATGGTGAATACAGTTGCCTTTATGGACCATGAATACGTCTTTCTACAGATAGAAAAACGACAAACAATAAACGTGAGTGTAAATCTCACATCTCGTACAACTTGAACTACAGTGGTGGAGGAAGTACTGAATCTCAGTACTTAAGTAAAAATACAAATAACCAGATAAATATTTACTTTAGTAAAAGTAGAAGTAACACAATGATAACCATACTTATCCTTACTGTATGTTAATAACTATGTTTGGCAGTAAACGCGATTAATATATGGTGTAATTCTGAACCTCTTGGCTTGCCATAATCCTAACCAAACGTATATTACACACGGTGTGTTTCCTATGGATGTAAAAACAAATTTTCGCGTATAAATTGCACGATAAACACACTGCATGTGAGACGCATTTAGTGTGACCGGGTTGATGTATCTATGGCAACCAAACGTCACTGGTGAGACAAACGTGCACCGGACGGACGGTCAGATTATATTTTGGCAGGGGAAAAACTGATCAGAAAATTGTAGACAGAAGTTGTAGAAATGTAGTCGAGTAGAAAGCATAATAATTGCTGCAAAATGTAAAAAAGTAAAAAGTATGCATTATTTATTCTACTTAAGTAAAGTAAAGATACGTGAAAAATTAACTTAAGTAAAGTAACAAAGTATTTGTACTTCGTTACATTCCACCACTGTTGAACTGGGTCAACTGCAAACTGATAGAAAAGCAAAATTATACTGTGGAGACATACTTCAGGAGGAAACCCTCAAACAGCATTGTGAATAAAATGGAGAATCGCCTGAGCACAGTAAACATTGGCAGACTGCAAAAGAGATCATACAGCATGTTATATCATTGTACATTCATTATAATAATAACAACAACAGCTGTGGATGAAAGTTTAAAAAAGTTTTGAAGCGTTGTTTTCTTTTCTTCAGAATACCACACACTTACTTCAGTTGTTTTGTTCCAAACAGGCCTGTTAACTGATTCCCCACGTACAGAAAGGGAAGTGGAAATACCTACACAGTAAATATTGTGAGAACTGAATATAGTTTGGTATAACTGTATAACAGTATAACTGAGTATAGTTTGGCCTTCAGTGTGTTCAGACTTACCTTATGAGGTACATGCCTATCAAAATCTGGGAAATCAACCAGATGTAATGATTTTGCTGCTTGCAGCACAAAAACAGTTGCAAACATCTGCAAACAACATAATGAACCTTCATCAGCTACTGCTAAATGAATGCAAGATATACGTTTAATAAACAAAATGCTTGATCCCAGATAGCAATATAGTGTCTGCCCAGATCCGGCCCACATCTGGGCCTTCTGGAATCCACGTGTACCAGATGCACCGGATCTGGGCCGACAGACACTATGTTGATGTCTGGGGGGTGTCACAGTCATTAAAACCCCAAAAACTGCAAGTAGGCCTACATGTGTGAATGAAACTAACAGATTATGAAAGCTAAGAGCTGAACATGTACAGTCCACCTTTTTTCTAAAAGCTATCGTTCTATTAAGATGAATATTGAGCAAGTCAATGTAGTGGCATTTTCACTAAACTAAAGTGAGGTTAATGTAAAAAAAACAGACAAGAAAATGTCTTATTACAGTTGTCTGGAACATCCTGTGGTCAATCACAGGATTGAGCAGTCAAATATTTGAGTACAATGAACAATATGCAGTCTCTCTCTATATTCAAACACGGATGAGAAGAGGTAATTGGCACCATTTTATGTCTTGAAACAGCTACTGACTGTGGCCTTTGACTTTAGTACTAATGCCAAGATAAACATCTAAATTTAAAGGATAAATTTACACACAAGTGGGCTTGGTTCTTTAGGAAACTTATGCTTGGTACTTTCTACACATTACTTGATTGGATTGATTGGATTGCAGATGAATAATGCATGATGAATGATCTAATATTGTAACGTTATTGTTTCAATGGACTAGTTATCTTAGCAGAAGCTTAAAGATAATTAAATGATTTTATATAAATATAATTTATACAATTAATATAAATAGAAAAATAATGAAAAACGACTTTGTACAATAATCAAATGATTTCATCAAAATGTTATGCATTTATGAAAATGTCAACGCACAAAAATCTCATTGGATCTAATCAATATAGGCTTCGTGAGATTCACAATTAACACCCACTGAATAAATGTAACAGCATTTTCTTACCTGGCCAATTCCCAGTGCTAAAGAGGAAGGAAATCTGAGAGGGAAAACAGAATAACAGTGCACAAAATACTAAACATTTTAATGAAAGGCGCTCATTCACTCGAAATGTCTAAATGTCCACACTGTCTATGCAATTTTTTAATCAGTTTTTTTTTATTTTTTACGTGTTTTTTTATATGAGCAAACAGCAGCTATGACGAAGCAATATGTCATATCATAGCAAAGGTGAGTAAAACTCTTGCGACATAGAGTTTTAGCGATCAGATCCATACTTTCTCGGTCGCATCTGGTAATAAAACACATATGAATGTGCTGAAAGAAAATATGAATGAATATGAATGCGATTCATTACCTGTAATTAGTAAGAACACTCTTGTTAATGACAACTATGACAAAAGAAGAGATCCCGTAGCAAAATGCAGCAAATAACTTCAGAAATAACGCAGCTTTGTCACTGCTTTTTCCTAGCGAAACATTATCTTTTGCGTTATTCTGAGTAAATCTCGCAGAGTTAACTTTTCGCATGTCCGCCATGTCTACCTAATGCTGTTTATTATCCGGAGAAAAGGTCCAACTACTTTTCTGCACAATAACCGTTCCCTTCTCTCGTTCACTGCAGTTTTAAAGGGACCGTGCTCCACGGACCATGTTCACATTTCCGTGTGTGGAACGCGGAAGTGGGGCCGTTAGGGTATCGGGTCCCTGGCACTTTTAATGGACCCTTTCACATTTCTGGGGTTCTTCTCAGAAGTGGATATGTCTCTTCATTGTTTGGTAAACTTCTGTAGCAGTGAGCAGCAAACAACTGCAAATATGTTTCATAGGGTTTGTTTTATTTCCATATGCTTCAATAGCAAATAGTTTTTAATTGTAAATCCATTTTTTTTTTGTCATTTACTGGCAAACACAATATAGCATTATAAATGTGCATACATTTTATATTTTCACATGTTGACCGTAACATCACAGTCTGTGAAATGCCATTGGGTTAGACCAGCACTCTATGACGACCCTGCACAAACGCAACAGTATTAGGGTATTTTCACGTCCATTCTACAGTGTTTTTATCCTAAGTACAACCTTGTTGTATTTGCTGGCAGCATTATTGGCCATTCTATACATAATATGTTACTGCATTATTGCAAAACATTATTACCAGTAGCCAGCAGGTGGAGTTAAAGCACCTCAAATATGTACTGGTCACAGTAGTTGAGTGGTAAACGACATTTTACTTACAAAAACCTTATAAGTGAGGATTAGGTCTACATATTTGTGCATATATTGATTGATCTTGTGATTTTTTTTTTTTTTTTTTTTTTGAAAAAGCTGAGCTGTTTGTTACACTTCCGCTAATATTTCTGTGGGTAGGTTTATTATTATAAGTTTTTTTTTTTGAAGACATAACTTCAAGTCTTGCATACAAAAAGATAATGTTCATTTATATAGCAGCCTATGTGTTGGCTTTTAAGCAAAATCTTTAACAATGAGTCTGAAAGAAACATGTAGAAATATAAAACCTAAAATTAACAATGTTTTACTAATTGACATTTTCTAATTGTATAGTATTTTTCCTATAAAAAGAAGTGTTGGTCGCCAGTCATTTTAAAGGGATAGTTCACTTTGAAATGAATTTTTGATATGTTTTAGCTTACCTAAAGGGCATCCAACAGAATTACAGGCATTAGACAGAATTACAAGAGTTGCTGGAAAAATTGTAGGATCTAAACAAAAACCGGTCGCACAGTTATATCAAATTGCTGTTCAGAGGAAAGCTTTGACTATAGCAAGAGATACATCACACCCTTTGAATCATGTATTTGAATTATTGCCATCACGTCGTCGTTACAGAACTCCAAAAGCTATTAAAGCAATATATAAACAATCTTTCGTACCAAATGCAATAAGTCTTTTAAATAAAAGGAAGAAATTGTGATTGTGATTATTTTAAGCATATATGTTTATGTATTGTGTGTTGTTAATTGTTTTCTGTGATTGTAATTGCGAGACTAAAGACCAATTTTCAGCCAAGGCTGAACAATAAAGGCTTACTTACTTGTCCAAGATGTAGGTGTCTTTTTTTCCACAGTATTTTCAATTTTGACATTTTTTGGTCAAACCGTTGTTGTCTGTCAGTCATATGATGCAGGTATGGGGGTCCGCCTCAAAGAGCATGCACAGAGAAGTCCAAATTAAACATGATTTAAGGACTTGTGAATGTAAGTACACACTGATGGCCTAAGACACGAAACGAGCGGTTTGTGTGAGAAAACGAACAGTATTTATATAGTTTTTACCTCTTGTTAACAAACATGTCGATCTGATCTGAATCAGATGTCCAACTGAACCAAACTGAACCGTGTCCAACGTTACACCGGAAGTGATCTCTCGCGCGTCTACGTCACACATTCTTTACACGGAGATTTCGGAAGTTTTACCTTCACTAAACATATTTAGATATATCGAAATCGTCTTCCATTGCGATTTCCCTATTTCCTGGTTTCCCGACCCCCTAAACCTGCATTGTATGACTGACAACAACGGTTTGACCGAAAAATGTCAAAATTGAAAATATTGTTGAAACAAAAACACCTACATCTTGGATGCCCTTGAGGTAAGCTAAAACATATCAAAAATTAATTTCGTGAACTATCCCCTGGTGCTCTTGAGGTCGTTTTGTCATTGTGTTAAACTGAAAACAAGATTAGAAACTGCAGACCTGTTTAAACTTCAGGTTTATGGATAATATGGATTTATGACTTCTAAGAGGCAAAACCCCAGATTTAATCTGCTGCCTGTTTGAGTGAATGTGGCCCTTAGACCCCAATTTTCACCTCAGTATCACTGCTCTTACAACAGCTCATACTCGTCGGGATGTGTGATCATGTCATAGAGGGATGGGTATGAGATACTTGTGATTAGGGTTGCATGGAGGGTTTTGTTGGCGTACACTGCACCTTAAAGATCATTTGAATTTTGATGCCACCGAATGGATTTAACTCATTCCTGTAGATGTTTTAGAGCATGGCTACTCTGGCCCTCGAGATCCACTTCATGCCTGTAGCTTTAATAATATATTGAAGACCTTGGTTAGCTTGTTCTGATGTGTTTTATTAGTTTTGGAGCTGTTTCGGGTATGGGTTAGGGTTAAATAAACAAATATTATTAATAAACAAATATTACTTAGCTATACCTTGTACAATATGCTATTGTATAACGTATTTTGAAAGTATCCTTTCAATGCATCGAAATGCACACAGTTAAAATATACCTAAAATATATTTTTAATAAAGTGCAAATAAATACACTTTTAATTTTCCCTTCAAGTATTTTCTAAAATATATTTTTAAGAAAATATACTAAAGTACAATTATTTTAAAGTGTGTTCAAATTTGTAATGTGAAAATATGTAAAAGCATGATGCTAAAATACTTAAAGATAGTACTCTTTTTGTTAGTGTGTTTGCAATGTAAAAGGGAATAAATTTTAAATACCAAAAAATATCCTTTTTACACTGGGGGAGGGTGAGTAAATGATGACAGAATGTTTATTTTTAGATGAAATGTCCCTTTAAAACATCATTGTCTCTCTCTCTCTCTCTCTCTCTCTCTGTGTGTGTGTGTGTGTGTATGAAAGAGTTATTCATTTACAATCGTGGAAACAGACTGGTGGCCCACTTTAGTCAACGAGGCATTGATGTTGAAAAAGAAAGTTACTGTGTAATTTTAATGAAAGTCTGTCATCTTTAAAATGTTCTCATTCATTGACCTGCTGATCCTCACCTCTTCCTTTCCAGAGTAATAAAACCAGCCCACCACTTGATTACCCTATTATTACCCAAAAAAAAAAAAAAACAGCCCAAGAGCCAAACCCAACTGCAAATCTGGTTAACAACAACTATCAATCTTTAACTGGTAGAAAAATCATCACTGTCTTCACGCTCTGAATTATTTACACAGTTATTGATTCTGCATTTAAGAGACTAAACTGTGACCTGAACACAAAGCTTATTTCAAGAGGTCAGGCTGGCTTTTGTTAGCAGCTTTACTTGGATGAACTATCGTCTTGTGTTTGCAAAGCAAAGCAACTAATGAGATGTTTACCTAATTATTGTCCCTGTTCCTCAGCAAAAGAGCCAGAAAGCTCTGTCATTTTCTGTGACAGAAGATGTCTTTGCACACTTGTGCCTCTGACATAGTTCCCCCATTTTATTTATTTTTTATTTTTTGGATGCTAGATCAGTCACAGACACATAAACAGTGGGAGGGAGGGGGAAAGTGAGGGAGGGGGAAGGGGGGGGGGGGGCTTGAGCAAAACAACAGATCGCTGCCCTTCATCCCTTTGTGTCGACAGTAATAATCCATTTGAACAAGCCCATGCTCACCGCATCGATCATGTAAACAAATCTCA
The DNA here is from genome assembly GCF_016745375.1 of Pimephales promelas. The sequence continues at coordinate 4,269,382 of NW_024121555.1, forward strand.
CACACAACAACTCTCTTCTGTTTCTCTATGATGCTCTGATTTTTTATTTTTGCCTATAGGCTAGTTTTTGACTTAAAGATTCAAAGAAAGCTATTTTGTTTATTTCCTAGAAAGAAAGAAAAAACAGTTCATTATTTGTGCTTTTAGAATAATGATGATAATAATAACAACAAATGAACTATAACCATAATTTGAAGTTTGACTTTTAATATAGGGCTTTCCACTGTGTTGTTTACTGGTTGAGGACACTGGGAGTGGTGCTCAGTCTAATGAGGTCACACCCTGTATGCCCGTCCCGCCCACTGTGCCATGACTGACACATGCTCTCCTGCCCCGTTTACTACAGCAGAGCGGCACAGGAGCTGTCCGTGGTGCTGAGAACGAGGAGTCGTGTGAGCGAGTGCATGCGAGGAGGGGGGTTGGGGGGGGGGAGAGGAGGAGGGTGGAGGCGTGTTCTTTGTGTTGTGAAGCTCGAGTTAATCTGCGGTGGCATCCACTCAGAGACGAGCCCCACATCCGAGAACCAGCGCTGCCGTGAGAGCTGCGTGCTTCAAAAACAAAAACAAGGTTTCACTTAAGAAGTCCACATGGTTCATCTTGGAAGACTCCAGGAGATTTTCTTTTTGTTTTGAGTTGTTGTTGGACTTTTTAAAAGTGCAAGTGGATGGGAGTTAGGAAGGATGCTTTTCCTTTTGATGTGGTTGCGCTCTTGCAGGTGTAGCATGCACAGATGAAGAGGAGAGCATCTTTCAGACTGGAGTTACGCACTGCACATTCCCAGCGGGCTGAAGGTTCCTCAGCTACAAGGAGCTGCACTGCCTCCTGATTTTATGCCTGGGAATTCTGCTTTGCGGACTGGAGTGTGACTTTGCAATGGCTTGAATCTTTCTCGTTGGACAGGAGTTTTAATCTCAGGATATCAGTCAGGTTTTGTCCCAGGTCCTTTTGGGAGTCTAATGGATCTACCTGAACTGGTTGACACTGCAGCCAAAAGGGACCTAGTTCCTCTGTAAGTACTTAACTCTCACCTGAGCTCTTAGAACTTTACATTCATCCTTACATACAACCTTATGATTTTAGATCTAACTTGCTGGATAAGACCATCTCTTAATGGGACATTATACTGTAGGTCTACAGACTGGCCTAAACATTTTACATTGAAGATGTTGTATCCATCTCTCTAACTATTACCTAAATACATCTTTTATGCTCACCTTTAAAGAATAGAGTCATCTCTCCTCATATTGTCAAGTGAACGAATGAGGGAGGATAAGATGAGATGTTGGAAGACCAAATCCAACCCAGGTCCAAATGACAGGGTTTCTGATCAGCCATAAACAGTATGTTTCAACCTGAATTGTGTTGAAGAAGAAAATATTGTTTGCAGTTTGCAAACTCAAACATGCTATACTTACTAACTCAGCAAGGTCTTGTGACATTAAATGCATCAGCGAAAATGAAATAGTCTATGGTCAACACAAGTTGCTCTAAGGTCGAAGACCAAAGATACCATGTTGCTGGACAATGGTGGTTGGTCTCTGGGCTGGTATGCATTACCCATCTGGTTGCTTCAACCCCCCTTCCCCCCTCCAAACACACACTGCTCCTCACATGTAAACAAGCATGCCTAGATTCATGGATCACTCTGAAAATACTGACCTACATAATACTGAACGCTGTCTCCTCCTTCTCCTAGACTTCTGCAGATCTACACTGCAAAAGACTCCACACCCACACACTCTGCATCACTGCATCAGTATGATTTTACGTGCAACACCCCCCCCCCAAGGACACACACATATACGCTTACTTAAGTGTTACTCCAGCTCAAAAAACACATTGTGACTCATTAAATGCAGCACAAATGGCCCACTAACCAGTGTCCTGCCACTGAATGCTTCATATTTTGGACTGAGAAATGTACTGGCCTGTTTTCATGATAACCAACTGTATACAATACTACAGCTTACTAATAAACAATTTCTTTGTAGATGTAGATGTAGAAGAAGTGCTGCTGAGGCTTAGAGCGAGGATCTCTGCGTTTGCTGATGAAGGGAGAATCTCATTGACCCAGAATCCTTGTTTATTCACACAATAGCTCATTAAAATAGTATGAATGCCGTATTCATACATTTCTAAGCATATCATATAAGTGCATTATCATGACTTTAATAGGATAGAAATCTATCCATCCATCCATCCATCCATCCATCCATCTAAAGCATTATGATTATACAAAAAATAATAATTACAAACCAATAATTCAAATGCTCACACTTGTAACTTTAATGTCACTGTTTTAATTGCAGAAAGCCCTTCTGGAATGCCTGTAAGCAATGATAAGCTCTCAAGAGGAGGATTCACTAATGTTTTTGCAGTATGTTGAAGACTGTGGACTAAAGGCATATAACAGATTGGTCACACAGAGCATCGACCACGTGTGGAATGAGAAAAACAAGATTAACTTTCAGGAGAAAAACGAAAAGAAGCGAAAGCAGGAAGAAGCCATTAAAAGGTAAGTGGTTCAAGATATGTCAGTAATGCATGCGAAATCTTAAAAGATTGCTCGTTTCAAATACCCTCACTTACTCAGTTGCTTTGGTACATTTCTCAGATCACAGCATCCTCTGGTCACTTGTCCATTTCATAAAAGAAATTTTCATTCTTTCAAAGTAATGCTTCAGCGTGTTGATGCAATGGATTTTATACAATTGTCTGCTGTTTCCAAAATGATCAATTATCATGTTGATCATAATATATTATACAGTTCTCTTTCATTTTACAGTATACAGTAAATATACAGAATATGTTATATTAACAACATGGCTAAGTATTTTGATATCTTGTTTGTGAACAATCATGCAAGCACTTATTCTAATGACGTAAATACTTTTGAGCAAGTGATAGGCTTTTGCAGGTACTTGTGTAGTTTTGAGAAATATAGAAACTGGTTTGCAAATGTTAATGATGATTCAAGAAAAATAAAATAAAAAATGACTGAGAAAAAATTTAAAATTGCAGTTGACACATGAGCATTCATTCACTCACACATGTATGTAATGACAGCCACACAAGGAAACAGACCCTTTATGCTCCTTATGGCAGAAAAAGACCATGTCCTCTTCAATGTGGAGGTTGATTCATTTTCTAATTTTGACATATTTGGGGATGACATACTTGCATATATGTGCAAGACACGCACATACAAAATGGATAATGTTGCTCTACATTACTGGTCCACTCACTACAGTTGTATCAGTTTCACTCTAGTCATTAAATAAAGTCTAGGTTTTCATCTTAATGTCATTTCAGTCATACAAAAATGACCAAAGGCGTCAGATGCATTTTGACACTTCAAATCCATGGCCTTGATAACATCAACGCATGCTGTAATTGTGTCAGTGGGCAATTTACTGTTGAGTGCTGCCCTAGACCTGTTGGCATAGATTGCATCGATCACATTTGGCACTGTCTTCTAAGTGCAATAAAAGCTGAATGCTGTCAGAGACTTCTTTCATGCATTTGGATCAGGCTTCAACTAAAAAGCATTAATTTGAGTTTGTGCTTATGGGAAATGCCAGCTAATCGTAATACACAGGTTACGGCAAAGAATAATTTGCATGGTAAAACATGCACAGCAGACATTTTTGTCTTCAGCTGGGCTCATCTTTTAATGATTTAGGCTTGAGTTTGGATTTTTTTATTCATTACAAACCAGAAAAATAATCAAAAGCAGTATAATGATGAAACAATTTGTGATGAATTTATAGTTGTCATCCAAACACTTTGGGCCCTATTTTAAGGATCTAAGCGCATGGTCTAAAGCGCATGGCGCAAGTGCACTTAGGTCGGGTCTGAATCAACTTTTGCTAGTTTAACGATGGGAAAAATAGCCTGCACGCCCAGCTCATGGTCTAAAAGGGTTGTCCCTATTCTCTTACAGTAATGGGTGTGTTTTTGGCATAACATGCAACAAACAAATCACATTCTCATCTCAAATTTCCCCAAGAGCCAGTTGCGCTCGCACCATGGCGAATTCGGTGTTTAAATGGCGTTAAAACTGAATGCTTCTCTAGCATGGAAATGGATATGCTCGTGTGCAAAGTTAGCGTGCAAGCAGAACATACAGGACAAAGTGTACACGTGTTGTGTACCCGCCTATAGGTGCACATTACTAACACTTTAAATAACAAAAAACAATTAAATACCGCGCCATTGACTTTAGATTTTAGACCAGGTTTCAGTTGGTCAATGTCTATTTCAGTTGCCTCAAAATAGCAATGCGCCTGAAGACACCTCGTTTTTAGACCAGCCGCCCATGGGCGCACAAATGGGTGCAAATGCATTTGCAATTTTAACAACGTGGTGCAGGATGTGAAAGTGATAACTGATTCGGGCTGAAAATAGCAAAAAACACTTGATCACGCCTGGCGCTGCATTACACCGGGTGTATGACAGGGCCGTTTGGATCAGCAAATGAGACAACTCATCTAGAATATAGTAATGATCAAATACTGAGCAAGAAATGTACCCAACAGATTTGAGGTGTCCCACACGAGATTATGATTATTTACTTTTTAGGTCATCTCAACATATTTCGACAAACCTTCATTTTGCTAACTCTGTCTGTTGATGTCTGGTCCCAGTCAAAAATCTCCTAAATTTGATTGATTGGCCACCAGATGCAGTATTTAATTAAATCGAGTCTTCAGTGAGGCCCTGATTTATATAAGACACTTCACTGTTGCGGCTGCTCGAAACCAAAGAACTTTTACCAAAATTTGACCACAAGTCACACCCTTGGGCTGTAAAGGGTATAGAAGAGTCTTTACCTCCTGATATTGGTCTACTCCTGGTCTGCTTATCAGCTGTTGCTGATATAAAATATTCATACTCAGTGGCATGGAGGATGAGGGCTAGAAAAAAAGAATAGCTGGATTTTTCATGAGGCATGGAAGTGGGTCAATGAGACGACCCATTTTTACAGGAACTGATGGGAAGAGAGAGGAAGGAAACGAGGGAGAGAGAAAAATCTGTTAGAAAGAGATTAAGTGTGAAGAGCGTGCTTGCTGGAAATGCGTTCTGCCTAGTGACAGCTGGAGAAGCTGCTGACCAATCAGATTGCTTCATTGCTCTGAGTGGGGTGGGTCTTCATTCATTCTCTGCCTTTCTGTTGGTGCTTCCACTGTCTCTGGGAGCACACTGAAACTTTGTCTCACGTGCTAATTTGCATACAACAACTATGCTGTAAACACTGAAAAGCATGGACAGAAATAAATGGGAATAATGTTGTTTAAATTATACAATGTAGGATTGAAAAACAATTGAATGTAATGTATTATTCAATGTTTAGCATTTTAATAAATGGAATTGCTTTTCTTTTTTCAAAGATTTGAAAAGGCTGGAAAGTATGCTGGAAAGTATGCAGCAACCGTATAGTGCTCTGACTTTAAAGACATTACCCTTATACTGGGCAAGGGCAATGCAATAAATAATACAGTGCCACACATGCACTCACACTACGCTGTTGTATGAGAACTGAACTGAGCTGGACGATGACATCTTTTTTTTTCCAGAACTCCTTTATAGATTAAATGAACTATTTTAATAATTAATGATTTTTACAATGGAACTTAATCAACACTGAACTGACTTTATCTGAACAACAGCTGGAATGCATAATTTTCCTGTTATCACAGTTAAGCTGTTGGAAACAATCTGTATTGTTTAAAGTGCTATATATAAATAAAGCTGACTTGACTTGATATTTTCAAAATAGTTTTTCTAGTTTTGTCTCCATTGGTTATAGCCCCACCCAAGACTCATGCAACCGGTTGTGTTGCAGTGCAAAGTTTTGAAAAGCACAACAGAGCCCCAATTTTTACACTGTTTGGGGAAATCTACCTTCAGATGGTGTCAGAGATAAGAGTCAAAATGGGACAAGATAGAAAATTAAAAACACATTTAGAATAAGTTTTTATAAGTCAAGTCAATTTAAGTTTCAATGCAATAACAAAAACAAACTGCAGCATAATACCAATTCTACCAGAATCTGAGAAAAAGATTGTTTAAAGCTGTACTGAACACTTTGCTAAGGAGAAGTATGGCATCAGCTATTTTTAACAGTAGGAAACTTGTCTTTGCCGAGGAGCAATCACATGCAGTGCAAACAGCTGCTCCAACATCACTGTTCCTCTTCCTAATGAGAGCTTAATACCTGATCTGTCATGTGTGTGTGTGTGTGTGTGGGGACTGGTTGCACAGAGCAACAGTAGCAGACTTTGTGTTTGGTTTCCGTAGGTACCCTGTTGCTAGGCAAAGTTAAGCCCCTGACCAATGAACCCTTCTCTCGAGACTCCTGCTGTTCAGCAGCTGTATGTGCGGAAGTTTCCAAGTTACACAAACACATGTTTATGCTCAGGTAATAGATGTACGGCCTTGAAATCAAACTAATGACTAGTAAAGTCATTCTCATTTGTGGGACAGAAATATTTAGGGAATAGAGAGAGGGAGAGAGAGCGAGAGAGAGAACTTAACAGAGACTTTTGATTTAGGACATCAGAAGAACCAAAGGAGTTCAGGGCTACAAACCCAGTGCAATAGAAACTGAGATATAGTAGGGAGTAAATAGAAAGCATGAGTTTAAAATTTAGAATAGATACCAAGGAAGATCAAAGATATTTTCCAATGCAGTCCATAGAGCATGATGTCTTATATTTGTAACATTGTCGTTATTGCATCAAATCCTGGAAAATTATCTTCATGCTATTTTAGGCTTATATTCCGTCACAAAGTTAGTTTTTTATTTTTTATTTTTCCAATTGGTCAAGCTCCATGAAAGTGCAATCAAAATATCTACTTTAAAAATTAATTCCTATGTCGAGGGCCTTTTACCGTCTCATTACAAGTCGGAAGGGGTGCTAAACAAAAATCAATAGCTCTAAATAAGCCATTCATTCAGATGAGTAACTTCATCACAGATCTCACCAGTGCGTTGCTAATTACGTGGACAGACACACATCAGCACGATTTACTAGCAGCACTACGTGGTTTTAGATAAGACACATTACTGTAAGAGGCCGACAAATTCTTAGAAAACTATAGTGCAGTTGACTGTAAAGTTCATGAGCCTGTATCAATGATGCTCAAAATAATTAAATAATCCAAAATATTGTAGAAACGTTTTCTTTTGTGGATTACATAGATTTGTTAATGTACAAACTGAATTTAAAATTCCGTACTTCAGTATAGCAACTATAAAACAGAGTTTTTACATTTTTATTATTATATTCTATTATTATTACATTCAATGTAAAAATGTAAATAAACTGACTGAATGGTGACACTTTACAATAAGGTTTATTACTGAACATTAGTTAACATATACTAATAATAAACTGCACTTCTACAGCATTTATTAATCTAATATTAAATTCAACATTTACTAATACATTTTTAAAATCAAAGGTTGTATTTGTTAACATTAGTAAATGTGTTGCTCAATATAGCCTGTTATTAATGTTAACTAATGAACCTTATCATAAAGTGTTACCATATATCATTCAATGCTGCTCTTCACAGAATTCATCCATGAATTGTTTTATTCCTATACGTGTGGACTCTTCTCAGGGGGGAAGAGGTGGTCGTCGAGGGTAAGCATCTGCGAATGGGCTCAATGAGCATGCCAGCCCCTGCGGAACACGTGTCCCCACACCAGCACCAGCACCAGCCCCCCTGTAATCCGGGCTTCGCCGTTCGCTCCCAGTCCCTGCACTCCGTGGGAGGAGTGGAAGAGGAGGGCAGCCCCACATCCCGTAAGCAGCCCCCACCCAAGCCCCGGCGGGACCCCAGCACTAAACTCAGCATCTCCTCTGAAGCTGTGGACTTCAGTCCCACCGGGTGTAAAGGCGATGATTCGGAGAGGTGTGACGGTAAGATGCTATGGTGTTTAATCCAAGCTTCACATTTCCTGTTGAGATCCACTGATTCTGTATTTATACACCAGCTGATGTTAAAAAAATTCAGCCCGTATATACTGGCGTCATATACTGACGCTTTTGACATTTCGTCTACATCCAACGCACATGGCACCCTTTAGCGTCAACATGAGACGCAGATACATATGGGCCAGAAGGCGCCTCCTAGTGGTCTAACCTTAAACCTACCCCAGAACTAAACCTACCATAACCGAACAAAGCTCTGTGCGGGTTATATTGATGCTAAAGGGTGCCATGTGCATTGGATTTAGACAAAATTTCAAAAGTGTCACTATATGACGCCCTAGGATGAGAACGCGTTGGAAAAATTAGTTCAATTGAATCTTGGCTAAAAGCAAACACACATTGAGTCAACAATGTGGACAGTACCATAATTTTGAATAGTCAAATAATGTGAAGTCTTAGCTGGACTAAGCTGTGCAAACAAGACTGTTGTAGGTGATGTTTCATAGTACTCCAGGTGCAGGACAACATTTTTGTACATTGAGTAAAGGTGTATCCAGCTGACCCTAAAATTGTCTCCCAGCACTTCCTTTCAGTCACAGCAGGTTCTTGTTATAGGTGATATGTAAAGTGCCTGCTAAATTACTATTTAGCCTTCAATTTTCTGTCCTCTCACCAATCTTTTATCAATAAAGGTGGCAAATAGGTCTAAAAAAGTAAAAGAAAATATTTAATAAAAAATAAAACAAGTAAATATATAAATAAACACTTTATATATTCATACAACAAATTGCAATGTTACCTGGTAAACAAAAAGGGCCCTGTTTTAAGGATCTAAGTGCATTGGTCTAAAGCGCATGGCACAAGTGCACTTAGGGCAAGTCCAAATCCACTTGCTGGTTTAAAGACAGGAAAAATGGCCTATGGGTTGTCTCTTTCTCTTAATGAGTAATAGGTGTGTTTTCTGCATAATGTGCAATAAACTAATCAGAGTCTCATCTCCAATTCCCTTAAAAAGCCAGTTGCGCTCACACCATGGCGGATTACATGGCGGATTTTGCAAGGGAAAAAAACTGAATGCTTCTCTAGCGAGGAAACGGATCTGGTCATGTGCGAGGTTAAAGCGAGCAAGCAGATCATCAACAGGACAAAGTGTATGCGCATTGTGGACCTGATTATAGACCATTTTGTGAGATGTAAACAACTCCGGTCCAGAAGCACTTCCTGTTTCAGTTTTTTAACACTACATAAAACATTGGAATAAAATACAACCAACATTTATAACTGAATCAAAAAGTTAAACACACAACTTTAAGATGTTTTCTTTACATTTGAAATAAAGAAACCATTTACAAACTGAAACAGGAAGTGATTCTGGACAAGTGTTGTTTACATCTTGCAAAATGGTCTATAGCCTATAGGCGCATATTACTCACACACTCTTTAAATAACAAAAAAATAAATAAATAAATTGCGTCCTTGACTTTAGACCAGGTTTCAGTTGGACAATGGCACAGTCTATTTCAGTTGCCTCAATATAGCAACGCACCAACAATGCGTTTGAACACACCACAATTTCAGGCCAGCACGTCCATGGGCGCACAAAAAGGCAAACATGCATTTGCTATTTAAAAAATGTGGTGAAAGACGTGAAAATGATAACTGCGTTGGGATGAAACTAGCAAAACACACTAGCGTCGCGCCTAACGCTGCATTGTGTTGGGTGAATGATAGGGCCCAAACTGTTTAACAGCAAACATAATTACCTTAAGTATTTGGTTTATTCTGTTCAGCTGTACATCTAATTCTTTATTGAGCAGTGCTTTTGCTGCCATTTCATAAAAGCAGCTGTGTCCAACTGGGTATACCCATTCCACCCTTTCATGATTAACATATAGCGAAGTGATTGTGAATATGAGAGCAGTTTTTTGAATGAGCTATGAATTTAGGGGTTAATTCAACTGAGTTCTTGACTGTTCTCAATAACACCCACTCTTGTCATGTTATGTCAACACTGCCCCATGGAATATCCTCATGCAGATCTCAACAAGCCCATCAATTTATGTCCATGTAGTGATCGCTCTCTTTTTGTTTTTAAGTAGTAAACAAGCATAGTGTGTTTTTGTGTTAATTTTAAGTTGTAGAAATGAACAAGAGATGCAACCCTTTCCATAGATGCATGGCATGCAGTATTTGCAAAATAGGATTCTAATGTTAATTATGTTACCCTCACAGATACAAAAGCAGTTCAGACTCTTTGGTTTAATTTTCCAAAACTCCAGTGAGTTACGTCAAACATACGTCAAAGAGCCAAAGCTGCAGGCTGCAAAAATATTAAGTCGATTTATGTTTCTGCAGTACTGACGTATGCTGTGAGAGTTGCTTTTCGTCAGAATTTGAAGGGATCACAGTGTGCACGCAGATCTTCCTCAATGCCACGGCAACCAGCCCACAGAAACAGAGACCCCCAGCTGCTCAACCAATCCAGACATCAGACATCAGCCTCCACCAATCGTCAGCGAGGTGACAGGAAGTTAGAGCGCGGCAACAGCCAATGAGGAATAGGCAGGCAGCCAGCTCAACAGCGCTTTGGCCAATGCACACCAAAGAGTGGGGGATGTCCCTCATTCAGAGGACAGTTGCTTGTTGAAGCGGGAGGTGGGGGTGTGTGGGGGGAGGGACCAGTGCAGAATTCATTCAGGAGTAGCGATTGACCTAGATTTAGTTCCCCTGGAGGAGAGGGGGCGAGGGTAAACACATCCACTCTTAGGGAGGGAAGAGGCAGAGAGCAGGAGGAAGAGCACAATCAGAGGCGATGAAACGGATCTCAAGATCCACCAGTCTTCACTTTCACTGAATTAACACACATATAGTCTTTTTTTTTCTCTCCAGGCATGCGCAAAGGGATTCACTGACTCCCAGAGAGAACATGAAAAATGACTTTAATCTGGTGCAATTGTACTATTTTCTCTCTTTACACACCCACAAAATGTTTATGAGAAAACGTTCTTTAGATATGATGAAATATGATCTTTTCTCAGTACTGGAAATCAAGGCATTTTATCATTTTTATTCTCAGATGGGAGTTGGAACAGTAGGGTTTGTTTACAAGATTATCATCTATGCTCGTGTGTGTCACTTTTGAGGGAGTGCCCAGATTGTGTTTGCCGATGTGTGTATTTAAAAAACCCCAGCTTTTTTATTGTATGTCATATAAAATATATTACTGTGTGCGTGTATGGAATTGGTGATAAAGTTGGTGACTGAGTTGGACTGCCGGACCATCTGGCATCTGAATAATTGAAAGTTATTAAATCATCCTATGTGCAGATGACTCAAACTCTCTATCTTGGTAATCTACTATGGTAACCCATATCTTTCTTTTTATTTTTTTTCCTGCTTACTCAGGAACACAAGGCTGCAGTGAGGACTGCAGGAAAGTTCCGCCACCAAAACCTAAAAGGAATCCCAACACACAACTGAGCACTTCTTTTGATGAGTCTTACATCCGCAATCATGGCTCAAAAAGTTCTCCCTCTATCTTCTCAAGGGATAGCCAAGTCCCTTCTCCTCCTCAGCCGCAGGGCCCACAGGACTCAGACTTTGATGAACCCATCTACATTGAGATGTCTGGGAACGTGGGCCAAGAACCGCCCCCTCGTGCTGACGAAGACGAGCCGGGTGAGGCTGTCTATGAAGAGATGAAGTACCCCACCCTTGACGAGTTTGACTCCCGTTGGGATCTTTTGAGCTGTCGATCGCAGTGTACCACACCCTGCCCACCTGAGCTTGACATCCATGCCCCCCTGAGCCGTTGTACCACCCCTCGAGGCACGCCCCTCCTTTGTGACATCCCCGCCCCATTCCCCAACTTGTTGGCCCACAGGCCGCCTTTACTGGTTTTCCCTCCTGCCCCTGCTCAGTGCTCGCCCAACTCAGACGAGTCCCCACTCACCCCTCTTGATGTAACAAAGCTTCCTATGTTAGAGAATGGCTCTTATGGCAAGTCACCAACTTCTCTGGAACCTTCCGGCTCTGCCTCTACATCGCACCTAAGACGTGCCGAGAGGGAGCTAACAGCCACTCCTACATTAACAGTATCTGGGCGATCGTCGGCGCCGCCGTTGCCCTGTGCCCTCTATAAAAGTTCCTCCTCTTCACACGGTTATCAGCGCAGCCACTCAGCCTGCCCCTCACCTGTCAGTATGGGCCGCTGCCTGACGCCCCTCAGCCTCATGCGCTCACCGCCTTTTGACGGGCCATTTCCCACAGCAGGCCTTCCTCGCAGCGCCTCGGCCACACCTCACGGAAAGGCATCCCCGCCACAGGATTCAAGCTCAGGGGGGCGGCATCACGGATCTATGCAGAACGTCTCAGTAGCACGCTCGCGGACGCCTACTAGCCCACTGGATGAGCTCACCAACCTCTTCACCACTGGCAGGAACATGCTGAAAAAGAATACCAGTGGCAGAAAGAGCAAGGAGCCGGGAGAAAGTGAGTGCAATTGTATATTTCTCAGATTAAAATATCTAATCTCTAATTTAGTAATTGTAACTCACCTTCAGGTGTCAAAACCTTCAAACGTTCGCTCAAGTGTATTTAGTTACATAAAAGACACATCATGCAAAAACATTTAGTGTTCAACATTCATGCAAAACACATTTAGTAAAATGAAATAATAAGTGACTTAATTCAACTGACTTAACTGACTAAATCGGACTAAAATTAGCACAAATATACCAACAACAGATTTTAAGTTTTGTATTTTTGCAGTAATTTTATCGGTTATACTTTATTACGATACTTCACTGCAGACATTCTACTTAACTTTGCAACTACTAACTCTCATTAGAGTAATATTCGACTAGTAGGTTAGTAGTGGTTATGGTTAATGTTAGTAGAATAAGTTGACATACTTGTACATTTACTCATAATTAGTAGAAAGTGTTAGGCTGATATTAAGCAGACAGTCTACTAATACTCTAATGACTTGCCGGTTACATGTAGGCTAGTTCCAAAATTACTTATTGTTAGTAGAATGTGTAAAGTGGACTTTCAAAATAAAGTGTTAGTGCTTTGTAATGTGAAGACTTTTATTTTGCTGGGACTCAGAGAACTAGTGTGGGAATTGAGTGATTTGTAGGCCTATTTTATTATTTTACTATTATTTTATGAAAGTTGTCCATTACATCCTATAATATTCACTATATATTTCTGAAGTTTCTAAGACACCCTGTGCTGGACCTAACACCTTGCTATAATAATAATTATAGAAAAAAATGACATCCATTCCGCCCTTGTGTTTTGGCAAGTTTCTCTCTGCACAAAAGTTTAATCAGATTTTTATAGACTGACATAGATCATAAAATTTAATCCAGAGAGATTAAGAGGCTAAGGTCAGAATTCATTCCCCAGATCTGCTCTTGATCCATTAAACCAGTAGCATGTTTCTTTTAATATGTAAACAGTTCTTAACAACTGCTCTTAACCCCCCCCCCCCCCCACACACACACACACACACACACACCTAAGAAAAATTAAGAATATGCACTATTTTAAAGGAGTAGTTCACTTAAAGACTTAAAGGAGTTCACTTTTTAAAAAAAATAAAAAATTATTTTGCTGATAATTTACTCACCCCATGTCATCCAAGACATGTCATCGTTTGTGACTCTCCTGTTCGAACTTGTTTGTCAAAATGAACGAATCTTTTTTCGTGTCATTTGGTTCATTCAATGAACGAAATGAACGAGTTGACTCAGGAAAAGATTTGTTAATTTTGATGAACGAGTTCGAATAGGCGAGTCACGAACGTGCATCACAGAACAGAGCAGGCGACCATTTGAGCTTCTAAAACTTAAACTTTGTTTTTTTTTTTTGTTTCACTTGATAAGACCCTTATTCATTGTCTGGAATCATTTAAAGCCCTTTGAACAGTTTGCAGTTTGCACTGAAACTGTCTTTTGGACCTTGAACCGTTTGGTTCCCATTGAAGTGCTTTATATGGAGAAAAATCCTGGAATGTTTTCATCAAAAACCTTAATTTCTTTTCGACTGAAGAAAGAATGACATGGATATCTTGGATGACATGGAGGTGAGCAAATTATCAGCAAAAGTTTTTTTTTTAAAAGTGAACTCCTTTAAGTCTTTGTAAAGGTACATAAGTGTTTATCTGCATGTGGCGACAGTTAAGGTTGTGTTGGTTATTAACTGTGAATATCGTCTCGGTTACGGATGTAACCCTCGTTCCCTGAGTAGGGAACGGAGACGTTACGTCAGGAGTGACGGAGAATTGGGGTTTCGCATAGAAAGCCAATCCTCTTCGAGTATTTAACAACGAGCCAATGGCATGAAAATGCCTTGGGGCTGCGGAATTTGCATAGCGTACCTCCGCCCCACCCCGTGGGTATAAAAGGAGGAAGTGAACGCAACCGCAGTATGTCTTCGCTGAGGAGCCAAGACTGAACTCGGCGTCTACCCAGCGATACAGCAGAAGTGGCAAGGAGACGTAACGTCTCCGTTCCCTACTCAGGGAACGAGGGTTACATCCGTAACCGAGACGTTCCCTTTCGTAGTCACTCCGAGTTACGTCAGGAGTGATGGAGAATGGGGGTCTATGCCATCACGCCATCTTCATAGCTGTCTTCCAGTGCCCTGCGAAAGTCTGGACTCCTTCTTACTTAATTTACACAGGAGATACCTACTTTGACACAGGAATACCAAGGTACACTGGGAAACATATCCCGGGAGAGACATGCTACCAAATGCCTACCGTAGAAGGACTTAGGAATACACATATGGCCGTGTTAGGGACTACATATGGAGATCACTGGAGCACCAACCTGCTTAGGGTGGCTAGAAACTTAACTCCAGGAGTGGCAGATGGCTTGCCAAGGGAAGACACATGCTCAGAGAGGTTTACAGTGGATAATACACATGAGACAGTTACCATAGGGAACCGTGCACATGGAGGCACCTAGCCGGCATCCAGAGCAAAAGCAGTGGTGCCCGCATCGTAAGTGCTGGAGGACTCAAGGCTTCAATGGAAGACTACAGAGGAAATATCGCACTTATCCAGTCCGAGGAGTGGAATGGCGAGCAAGCGAAGACACCTAAGCGGGTCCAGTACACGAGAGGACACCGGCTCTATTCGCAGATTATAGAATCTTGCGAAGGTGTTTGGTGTCGCCCAGCCTGCAGCTCTGCCAATGTCTGTCAGCGAGGCGCCATGCGCTAAAGCCCAAGAGGAAGCCACACTCCGAGTGGAGTGGGCCGTCACACCAAGGGGGCACGGTCGACCTTGCTGTTGGTAAGCCAAAGCAATGGCGTCCACTATCCAGTGAGACAGCCGTTGCTTTGCGTCTGGCTCCCCCCATAACAGACAAAGAGCTGGTCTGAGGTCCTGAAACACCGCGTTCTGTCAACGTAGGCGCGGAGCGCACGTACCGGACAGAGCAGTGCCAAGGCTGGGTCTGCCTCCTCCAAGGGCAGCGCTTGCAGGTTCAACACCTGGTCCCAGAAGGGAGAGGTAGGAACCTTGGGCACATGTCCAGGCCGGGGTCTCAAGAACACGTGAGAGTAACCCGGCCCAAACTCCAGGCACGCTTCGTCAACGGAGAATGAGCTCTAGGCAAGCTCCCAGGAACTGAACCAGCGGGGTCATGCGAACCACAGACGTTCCCCCGGAGGGGCAGCGGGACGGGGAGACCGGCATGCACCCAGGAGTTACCCCGTGCGGATGCACAGTCGAGCCCCGTTCCCTGACAGAAGAGACCAGGGAAGGACCAGCGTTCCACGGGGGTCTGTTCTGCCGGGGGTCTGGCGATAGAGGGGGAGGGGAGTGGCGTGGTCCAGGGACGACACACCTCCCATCCGCACCCTCAGAGACAGAGGAGAATGAGAGTGGCGAGGCACGGGGCCGTTGCGCACTTTCACCTTGCTCTGTGTGCTCGGAGATGGAATGCAGCTCTTTGAGAAAAGATTCTCCCCCAGCCCTCCACCGGGGGAAGGAGTGGGCCTGACCACTCCCTGAAGAACTGCAAACCATACCCGAGCTGCCCGTAACGGGAGCGTCGCAGCGGGGCTGGTACGGGCAGGGGCGCTTCCCTGCGACCACCTCACGGCACGGCCCGGAGCTGCTGGGGCCGGACGGGAGGGGGCGGAAGTCGCAGGAGGGTGCATTCGGCGGCAAGCGGACTGACGCATCTGAGCCGGCGGCTAGTAGCAGCAGAAACCGCAGAGTCAGGTAAGCCACAGTCCGCTTCTGGGCGGCCGAGAACTGTTGGGCAGCGTTCTCGATCGCGCCGCCGAAGAGGCCAGCCTGGGATATGGGAAAGTTGAAGAACTGGTTCACTCAACCTCACGCACATCAACCAGGTTAAGCCAAAAGTGTCTGACCACACGCGTGGACATCACTTGACTCAGGGAGCATGCGGTCACCTTCATCGCTCGTAGAGCGAGGTCGGCGACGACATGCAGCTCAAGGATGAGCTCTGAATCAGCCCTACCCTCGTGCATGTCACTGAACACCCAGGAGAATGACAATAACATACAGTGAGGTGGCAGCCTGCCCCGCAGCTCTATAGATCCCCGCCACTGGAGTAGACAAGAACCTACAGGCATTGGAGGGGTGCCTAGGGCTGCCACACCAGGTGGAGGCACTGTGGGGACACCTAAGTGTTGCCACAGAACACTCCACAGGGGGGAACCCCAGTGCACCCTAAACTGCGGCCTCTAGGAGGGCAGAGAAGGCGGAAGAGGCTGTTGAGTGATCGTGAAAAGTCAAAGGAGACTTCCACAATCTCACGGCCTCTTCATGCACATCCGGGTAGAAAGGATTTGGGTTCGCCACCCCCAAAAAACAATCATCAGCCTTAAGTGCTCGGGATATGGCAGAATTTTCCACACAAACCCGATACTCGTAGCAGCCCGGGAAGCATAGCTGTGAGCCCTGAATCAAGCTCGGTATGCTAGCACATCTGAGGACAGCAGCACAGACGAGCCATCTCCAAAGACTCCAGCTCACCTTGTGATGCGGCGATAAACATGATTTCATCAGCTGGGGGACCGAATGAGTTTCGTCGGTTTAGTTCCAGACCTAACATCTTTTTGGTCACCCTGGCCACTAGCCAAAGCATTATCTCACGTGGAGAAAATGGTTCGTGTTGTGGATGAGGGGACTCTCACTCTACTGAGCTCATTGAGTCTCAACCATTATACATTGCGATGATCACGTTCCCACTGAGAGAACGTGACACACCCACGAGCGCTGTCTGAGCGCGATCAAAGCCCAAACACGTCAAACAGCGCTTGCGCCCATCAGCTGACTCTATCAGAATACCGCCCTCAGGAATACACGGGCAGATCGTCTTCAAAAAGACGCGTCTTTAAAAAGACGTGCCGCGTGCACACTCTTTCAGTGAGAGGAGAAAACTCCGCGGACGTTGAAGCGACCAGGGAGAGACACACACACTGGCAGACCACTGCTCAGATCGCAGGCAGTGTGAAACTCGCTGGGTACCGCCGTCACACCAACACCAGAGAGTTCGCTCGTCTCGAAGAGGTGAGTCACCATAGTAAACTCAGATTGTTTGGCTTGTGGAGTGAAGAAGTTCTCTTGGCTCCGAAGCGAAAACATACTGCGGTTGCGTTCACTTCCTCCTTTTATACCCACGGAGGTGGGGCGGAGGTACGCTTTGCAAATTCCACAGCCCCAAGGCATTTTCATGCCATTGGCTCGTTGTTAAATACTCGAAGAGGATTGGCTTTCTATGCGAAAGTGACTACGAAAGGGAATTTCCATTAGAAGGGAATTATCTAATTATGTGGGATCATATTGCAGACAGTTTTATATGGCTTACTTACATGTGTAGAAGTGTAGAAGGCTAAAAAAAACAACAATTATAAAACAGACTATTTAAAACAGACAATTATAAAAAGAACACCTCCTATCCATGGTAAAATCAATTTAACACAGTCTTTTGTAGCTTATTGCTTCACTTTGCATGTTTTTGCATCATCAATGCACTGATTGTAGCTTCAGAGCAGAATATTGAAAAAACTGTAATCGCAATCTTTCCATACATGTTGACTAGCATTACTTAATCTTAGTTACAAGATGTGAACTGTCATTTGTTAGTCATTGAATCTCACCTTCGGCAACACCTCTCAAAAAAGGTCAGATTGTCAAAAATGCCTTGATATCACTTCATCCCATTGCAGAAATGGTCCACTGCACTTCAAATGCAGAGGCACATTACTGCTCATCTAAAAGAGGACTGACGGGATAGGGGGGGGGGGGGGGGGGGGGGGGGGGGGGTCTCCCTGCAGAGTCTCCCTCATAGGATTTAAAGACCAATCCCAATGCAGGTCACGGCAGCCCCATTGCAGTGAATGTGTGAAGCTCTCAGCACTCAGTGGAATGAATGTGCAAAGCCAGTGAGCAGGGTTATACCTGCACAGGCACGTACTGTGCTTAAGTAAAAAAAATGAAGCCTTTAACTTAAAGGGATAGTTCACCCCAAAATGAAAAATATGTCATCATTTACTCATCCTCATGTCGTTCCAAACCCATAAGACCTTTGTTCATCTTCTGGACACAAATTAAGATATGTTTAATGAAATCCACCCCACCCACCCCCACCCCCCCAAAAAAAGAAAAAAAAGAAAAAGGAAGACAAGTGAAGACAAGGAAATACTGCACACTATCAATACTTGCAAATGAGTATAAAAATTTTATTAGCAATGTTTCGGTCTCATGAGCTGCATCAGGCATTTACAACTTTCAAGGTCCAGAAAGGTAGTTAAGAACAGTTAAAATAGTCCATGTGACTCCAGTGCTTCAGCCTTAATGTCATGAAACGACGAGAATACGTTATGTGCCCAAAAAACTAACAAAACTAACAACTTTATTGAAGAATTTATTTGCATTGTTGACGTATTACATTTCTGATGTAGTAAACACACTGCAGCGCTTCCGGGTTCTATGTCAGGACGCAGGCTCCTGCGTCAGCATCACATGCATGTGTCGTGGAGCTCACGTGGACAGCAATGGCCAATTGGCATAAGCGTTTTGACGTAGAACTGCTGCATTGTGGTTATTGACACACAAGAGAAGAAATTATTCAATAAAGTCGTTATTTTTGTTTGTTTTTTTGCAAACAAAAAGTATTCTCGTAGCTTCATAACATTAAGGTTGAACCACTGGAGTCACATCGACTATTTTAACAATGTCTTTTCTTTACTACCTTTCTTGACCTTAAAAGTGGTCGTTGTGTTGCTGTCTATAGAGAAGTCAGAAAGCTCTTGGATTTCATCAAAAATATCTTCATTTGTGTGCTAAAGATGAACGAAGGTCTTACAGAATTGGAACGGCATGTGACTAAGTAATGACAAAATTTTAATTTTTGGGTGAACTATCCCTTTAAAGCTCACACAGCTCATACTGAGATTAGAGTGAAGTAGTTTCTAGGACTTAGGCATTCACTCCTTAAAATAGTTATTTATTTCCTTAGTTTTATTGCTACAACTTTAGAATAGGCCTATGTCACACTTCCTGCTTCCGGAACGCGGAGTAGGGATACAGAACAACAGTATTTATTGATAAGGATTTAGATTATCAGCCCTAATGTCTAAACCATCCGAGGTAGACTGACCACAAGCTTTGAGGTTGTGAAACGAAGGTTTTTGCTGCCGTTGAAGCTATAAGTTTGTATGAAATCAACCCTGTTAAAAATAATTTTCATACCTCCCAAAAAACTGGTATACAGGTTCATAATTAACATGAATAATGCAGAATTTATAGTACAAGGTAACGGTAACCCACTAGTAATGACTCAAGTGTTACTACATCCTTCTAAAGGAACTTCTAAATATTTGGATCAGTAATCTAAATAGAAAAACATGATAACTGCCTAATATTGATTAGAAAGATTGTGTAGCAAATCTAACATGATTTTATATTATAGCTAAAATGTGAACTGTATTATAACACAGCTCTCTATATGAAGTTGGATATTATCTAACTTGATTCACATACTGTACAATACACTTACGTACTTAGGGATACACAATACACTTACGTACTTACACTTAGGGATATAGCCTATACTACGAAGCAAATTTCATGCTAATTGTCAATCGTATTTGACGATAGCGGTCCTGACAGAAATACTGATTAGCTGAACTACCACATTCGACTGAGCACTATTACTTACTAAATCCTTAATCAGAGTTTCTTGTTGCAATTGTAGTTACTTGAATGTTAAGAGTGCGTTACTAATTTGTTCCTGTGTAGTTATTCATTAATCAAGGAGCGGTATTCTAAAGTGTTACCTAGCAGTTAGTTAGGGGTTATCAGCCTTACATTTCATTCAAAATAGACTAATCAACACATATATATATATATATATATATATATATATATATATATATATATATATATATATATATATATATATATATATATGTAACTGACTTAAAACATTTATGAACAGTCTTACAGTAAAATAAATTGGATGACTAACTTGTAAGACTATAGTTTATGCAACTGGCCCCTGGTTGCCATATGGCTTTAGGTTTTTACCTGCTACTCATGAAATGTGTATCTATTGTTGTCGGGATGGTTGATTTAGCACATTTCCATATGGCCTATTTGAGTCTTGCACCTGTGCCGCACCTGTATTTTGTCTCATGCAAAGACTGCGTTGGCACAGTTTATGGCTGTGCTGATGCAAGAGTATCATCTGTCCTTCACTGTGGAAAACAGTGCGTGACCTATTTATGAACCCACTCATTAATGGTGTTGTAAGCAAAGAACAGGCCTACCACACATTTAAACAATACTACCTGGCAGCACACAGAGGGCAGAGAAAGGTAGAATAGAAAGGTGTGTGTGTATCCATAAAAAAAAAAAATCGTATAGTTTATAGTTATAGTAGAAAAAGGTATAGGTCACCAAAAAAAAATTATTCTGTCATTTCCTTGTCTTCTAGTCATTTTGTCTACAGAACACAAAAGTAGATTTATTTTTATTTTTTTTATTTTGTAGATACGATGAAAGTGAATTGAGACAGTTTTGAAAATATCTTATTTTTAAAGAAGGAAAAAATTAATGCTTGTTTAGAACAACATGAGGTTGAGGAAATTATGTGGCTCAGACTCATCTCACTAATGGTTAGCGCGCGCACACACACACACCCACACACACGCACAAAATCTTATCCAAGTTCAATATAGTGTTATAACAGACCAATTTAAGTTAATTTGTTAATGTAATTTAAAAAAAAAAAATTATTTACATCTTTTCAAAGAAACATCAATACATTTCCGAAGATTAGGGTAGTATTATGCAGCACATCTGTATATTTAATGTGTGTGCCACATCTGTCACAAATGCACTGACACGACGCCACACACAGTCCAAAGAGGAACACAGACCAACAAAGTACTTTATGAATTCACAGGGACACCTAGTGACCAAATTGCAATATTGCAACAGAAAATGTTTGCACTTTATTTTGATGGTCCACTTTAGTCATTCTTCTAACGAGAAGTAACTTTGCAACTATATGTCAGCTGCAAAGTTATGACGTAATTTCTGAAGGAGTGAACCCATCCAATCTTTCATTTAACCAGCGCATTTAAGCGGCCGCTTAAACTGGATCAGAGATTGCAGTTGCTTGTCATCAATCTGGCAACCCGCATGAGCGTTGAGTCTGAGGAGGAGGGGGCGAGGGAAACAACTCTCTATAACATTTTTTTTAATTCGGACTGCAGTAAAGATTTCAACCACTAGCTGTCAATATTGCATAATGGACCTAGGTTAGGTTTAGTAGAAAGTTGACATGTACTTGCAAAGTTACTGTTGTCGTTAATGTCTGTTGGGAGACCATAACAATGGTGTGTTAGCAGATATTAAGCAGACAGTCTCGAATGAGAGTTAACAGACATGTAGTTGCAAAGATACATATAGTTAGTGGAATGTCTAAACTGGACTATTGAAATAAAGAGTTATCAAATGTGTGTGTTTTTTTAATGTGTCAGTGTAAAAAGTTGCATGAAGTCACTCATGTAGTATCTGTAATGTTTTATCTCTTCTAGGTGAAACCAAAGGAAAGGGTCACAGTTCTGAGTCCAAACGGGAGCACAAGGAGAGGAGCCATCACAGCAAAGAATCCAAGCGAGAGAAAGACCGCAGCAGCAGCGGCAAGTCCTCGCATCGACGGAACAGCAAAGACAAAGAGCAAAATGGCTTCGAAGCCTTATCTCGACATGATGGCAAGGACTGCAGCTACAGCAACGCTGAACCATTACCCAGAAGGGACAGCAAGGACACTGCATGTAACGGCCCAGAGCAGCCTCACCGACAAGAGAGCAAAGATCGAGGCAGTAGCGCTGAGGTACTGCCTCAACGGGACAGCAAAGACAGGACCGATCACCGCAGCAGTGCAGAACCCATCACCAGACGGGGCAGTAAAGACAGAGGTTGTATTGTTCCAGAACTCTTGTCCAGACAAGACAGTAAAGAACTGCTACGAAATGGTCATGACACCAGACGTGACAGTCGGGAGAAAGTTTGCTATGGGATAGACCTTCCTCACAGACATGAAAATAAGGAACAGGGCAGAACAGGCATGGAAAGTCGACGGAATAGTAAAGATGGCGGCAAGCATGGCACAGAATCTGGTCAGGACAAGGAGAAGAGCTTAGAGAGCAGGCGGGGGAGCAAGGAAAGGATCAGCAATGGCATTGATGTCACGAGCAGGCGGGAATGCAAAGATAGGGGAGTACACACAACTGAGAATTTACCCTGGTATGAGGCGAAAGATAGAAGCAACTATAACAAAGAACCACCCAAAGCACAGGACAAGGACACAAGGTCTGGATCTTCAGCCATGGTGTCATCCAATCGAACCGGGCGATCCTCCATGAGTCCGAATATAATGTCGGGGAACTCAAACTCTGGTAAGAATAGCATTTGTTTGACAGCTGGTCAGTTGATGTTGCTGATGGGCCAAATTCTGTATCCAGCTGTTATCTCAGCCTAGCTAACACTAGCTAAACGAGTGCTGAAACCTCTCTAAAATCAGCCAACAGATCAACTCCATCAGACTGGGAAACCAGCTTTGGATAGTTTAAGAAGTTTTTTTCAGCAGATTAAAAAGGTTTATTAACTGGTTGATCAGCTTCACTATAAATGTGCTAGAAATAACCAGCATAAATCAGCCTGAGGTGCGTTTCCCAAAAGCATCGTTAGCCAACTATGGTCACAAGTTTCGTCATTATCAGCATAGATTAACAAGTCCATGTTTCATGTTAACATAATTTTAATGAACATTCGCAAAAAGCATTGCAAAGTTGTGTGGTTGGAATGACAGCTCTAAACCTGTGGTTCATCTGTTCATCTATCCTTGCAGACCTGAAGACAGTTTCAAAAGCAGGATGGTCTTCTTCCACAGCAGTAGCACAATCTCCAATAGGCACACCTCAGAAACAGCCTTCAGATGTCCAACAGGTAGCCTACTGTCTTTATCACTGCACTTGCATTTGTGCAGCTGTAAAATATCAGACCTGACAGCCTGTCTTCTCCTTGTGTCCAACAGATGCCCCCTATGCCATGGTTGTATGGTGACAGCACCATGCTGGAGATGATTGAGAGGAAACAACTCCTCTGCCGGGAGATCCGGTCTCGTCAACGGCTTCCTGACCGTGGCCCATGCAAAAAAGAGAGCCTGCCTACCATGCCCAGTTGGAAGAAATCAAACGGGACGAAGAAGTACAGCCCACCTCCCTACCCAACTCAGACCACTGTCTTCTGGGACACGGCCATTTGACTTGGTCTTGTGAGCACTTTAGGGTCATGCTCTGCTCTTTATTTTCAGGCAGGGTTGAAGCCAATCGGAGTGTGCTCCCACCTGACAATGGGTGGGTAGGGTTTATATAGCAATATTTCAGAGGTTGTAGTTTATGAGGTTTTCGTATCATTGTTAATATCTAATATTTTTATACTCCATGTAATTCCTTAATGACCTAGCATCAATAGATATTTTCTAAATGAAATTGAATATCTTTGCAAAGATTATGTATAGTTAGTCCAATGCAATTGTTGTTTTACTACCTTTAATTTATTTCCATTTGAATTCATTAATTTATTTTTTAACATCGCAATACATTGAGGAAAAGTCAGTACCTTTTCATCAATAGCTTTCTATTTCATGACCCCCGGAAAGGACCTTCCTGTGGTATTTTAACCACACCGAATGAACTCTATTTTAACACTGGATGTTATGGAGATTGGATTAGGGCTAGTTTACTTCTTGCTGCCTTTCCACACATTATTGTTATTTATTTTGTTTATTTATTTGAATGTCTAATATTAAGAAACAAACAGATCATGCATTTTTCAAAGTCCTTTGAGAAGGATTTCATAGTTTTAAAACTCTGTTCTGCCTTTAGTTTCTATAGTGGTAGGTTTCAGAGAGTATGGTTTACTCTGATTAAAGGTCAGGTCATTGCACATAGAAAAAGGGTAACAGTTATTTTCTGTGTTAAACAGAAAATGTCTCTTTTAAGGGTTGTTGTAACTGCTTTGTGTGTAAATGGTGTGTGAAGAGCTGTAAAAACAAAGGGTGACCCTCTCCTCTTTGGGTCTGTGGCAATAGCTGGCGGGTGCCAGTGAGAATCCTCCAAAGGAGGGTCACCCAGAAATTAATGACAATCTGGAATATCAAAGTTGTATTTTTTGCATTTCAGCATTATTGAAGAATTGTGTACATGGATAATTGTAAAATGATTGCGCAATGGTCTTGTATAGAATGACTATGCCATTATTTATCATATGTTAATGGAGTAGATTGATTGGAAATTTCAGACTGGCACAATATTTGTATTAGCAACACAAACCTGCAATCACTGATAGCTCTCAGCTATTGTATGTAATACACATGGCCAAATGGTCTGGCAACAGGAATTATGGCTGCATAAACAAAGAGGCTGTACACAAGAGAGCTGCAATTCTTTTACCTGGATACACACAGTTCTCCCTCTACCTCAACCTCTCAGATCAGTTGAAGTGGTCATTCATTTGCACAAACAATGCAACTAACAAATGCAACATTGCATTGCCAAAGTACTTGGATCTTGAAGTAAAATGCCCTCTCAATCCCCTTCTCTCATTCCCCCCTTTGACCTCCATGTTAGAAACTGATGCCTGTACAAAATGTGTTGCCTTGGAGACCGGTACTCACTGTAACTGGGTCACATTGGGTGAGACCAGTTTACAGGCGTTTTGGATTTGGGGGAGAAATAAAACTATCAAACAGCTGAAATTGTGTTTGAGACCCAGTATGAGACAGATGGTCCATTTTATCTTCCTTATAGTAGTCAAAGTGTTTGACAAAGCTGATCCAAGATTCGAGGTTAAGGGGAGCAAATAACCGAGGTAGCACTTGGCCTGCAGTCTCAAAAAACATGGAGGTTCTGAGATAGTGTAGCCTGTTTGTTTGTATGTGTTCCAAGCTTTGCTGAATGCAGATCAACAATAAAGATGATTGTTTGAAATTCACTCTCTTGTGGCCAGAGGGTGCCGTTTGGAAATGTAACTATGTACAATCCTCTTTGTATGTAAAATGTGCACTGTGACGGGTAGAAAGCCTATGTCCTTTGTCTTATTGCACTGAGTGTTCTCTTATCTGTACAGAAACGTTTGAAAAAAGTATGCTGATTGTCACAAGAGACTTTTCAAGATGAAACAATAAATATAAACTTCATACTTCTGTGATGTGCCTAGTCTCTTTCTTGCATTAGCAAATCTTAAACAAAATTATGCCAATTACAGTAATATGGTTTTTAAAGTCAAGTCAAGTCACCTTCATTTATAAAGCGCTTTTACCAGTATGATTGTTTCAAAGCAGCCTTACAGTTGTAATAGAAATTACAGTAACAGATTGTTTAGGCTTTACAACAGCATTTGGATAAAGTTATTGTCCAGCTAAAGTTAGTTTTGATTAATTTACTTCCATTGCGAAGATCATTAGTTTAGGGGCCAACTTGGTGGTGTCACGGTGTGGAGCAGGCAGAAGGAACAGGAGGAGTCCAGATTCACACAAGGATAATATTTTAATACAAGGTACAGGCAGGAAGACAGGGAGACACCGGGTAACATGCAACATTGACCGACAAAGACTAACTGAACTGAACTGAAATAAATACAGGCAAGAATCAAACATAACGAGGTGCAAACAGGTGAGACAGATGAAACAGGACGTGTTGGAGAAATCCACTTGTCTTAAGTCACTTCAAAAAGAGAAATACAGATGGTTGATTATTCATGTCATGGTAAACTGCTCCTCTTTTAAACTGCTCCTCTGCAGAGCAACAAGGTATGGAAGGCCGTATCTATAGAAATGGTCATGTAATTAGCAAAAATAGTAAAAACAGGTGTTCAGAGTCACACGACTGCGCCTAGGTATCATCAATTGAGTTTGACAGTTAGTTTTATGACCTATTGACCGCCTAGATAAGATTAAAGGGCATCAAATGGGTTTGACAGTTAGTTTTATGACCTATTAACCCCCTAGATAAGTTTAAAGGGATCAAATTGGATTTGACAGTTAGTTTTTTAACCTATTGACCTCCTAGCCTTGATAATAAAAAGTGTACAGTACTTTATTTTTAAAAAACATATGAGCACGTGTTTCGCCACGGTTAAAGCAGGAATAAGGCTGAGTAAGCAATAATGGGTGCGAAATGAAGAGGAGGAGCAGGAGAAAAGAGATAAGGGCAGAAACACTAATTGGGCAGCCACGATAAGAAAAGGGTATAATATGCTGGGATGAAACCAACTTAACTTCAGATGCTTGGCCACATCTCACTTTGTTGTCCCTGCTCAATAAAGTTATTCTTCTGAGACCTGAAACCTCGACTCTGCGCAATTTCTACAAGACCAAGACTTGACTCTGCTAAACTGAATTGAGACTTCTGATTTGCCACAACATAATTGGCGAGCCAGCCAGGAGCTTCGAGAGGGGAGCGGCCGTGGTGGACGACCCCTGCCGGTGACCCCACGAAACAAAAGGTCGACCAAAAACAAGGTAAGCAGCTTTTGCTTAAATTTGTTTCGTGTGGTCCCTGACAGAGCAGTCACCTTGGTTGGTAATTATTATTATTTGATAAATTAAACCCCGCCGAAAAACGAACCTAAAAAAGACTGAATTGAGTAAAAGTAAAATGGAAATGAATAAAAGTCGAGGTTTCGGATCAAGATGAAGAAGTGCATGCGCATGAATGAAAAGAAAAAGAGTTTAATGAAGTATATGAGATTGTGAGACAAAAGAAAAAGAGATAAAGCATTATATATGAGAAGTATATGAGATTGTGAGACAAAAGAAAAAGAGATAAAGCATTATATATGAGAAGTATATGAGATTGTGAGACAAAAGAAAAAGAGATAAAGCATTATATATGAGAAGTATATGAGATTGTGAGACAAAAGAAAAAGAGATAAAGCATTATATATGAGAAGTATATGAGATTGTGAGACAAAAGAAAAAGAGATAAAGCATTATATATGAGAAGTATATGAGATTGTGAGACAAAAGAAAAAGAGATAAAGCATTATATATGAGAAGTAGAGTGAGCTTACTTTCTGAGATTTTTTCTTTTTGAAAAATGAGTAAAGATTAAGAGAAGAAGTAAAGAGAAATATAGTAAAAGTTGAGTAGCATAAGAAGAGAAAAATATAGAAGAATAAAGTAAAGAGATTGAGAAAAAGAGTGCAAGCATAATAAGAGGTGCTATAGGTTCATTTGTATGAATGTGTAAATTCTCACAAGAGGTGCTGTGAGAGAACCTATAAGAGGTGCTATAGGTTCATTTGTGTGAATGATTAAAACAAAAAAAGAGTGTGTGTGGTTGTGCTGTGAGATTGTATGTATGCTAGAGTGAGAGCGCGCCAAGAGAAGAGTGTGTGTGTGTAAAGAGGGAGCACGCGCTGGAGAAAAGTGTGTGTGGGAGAGAAGTGTGTGTGAATTATGCTGCAGCTGCTGTAGAAGCGCGCCGGCTGGAAAAGTGCACATAGTAGAGAAAACTGCAGAGAAGTAGAAATTTATACATGAGCTAATTGGAAAATAGATGAAAGACAAAAGTCAAGACAGTGAAGAAAAAATACAGAAAAGCAAATATTGGAAGGCAAAGAATGTTCCAAAAAAAATTTTTGCTTTGTTGTTTGCTTGGACACTCACTAGAGTCTGAGCGCTGTGACCCTGAGAGAGAGACACAGCCTCTGTTAGGCAGAAAGATAAGAAGGTATCAAAGTGTTGAATGAGTGTGGTGAAAGTGTGTGAATGAAAACCCGGGTGTGTGAATGAATTTACTAACAAACTAAGTGTGTTTGGATTGAGATAAAGAACTAAGGAGGGATATCTTTTTATTTTTAATCTTTTGACACCTGAAGATAAGAACACATGTGGACCAGAGTGAGAGATCATTACGAGGCAGAGGATAGGAGAGTACAGAGAGAAAGAGAGGACGAAGACAACTTTAAACAGGCATTAAAACTAACCAAAGGCATTAAGGATCACTTCTGGTTTGAAAATGAGTTTATAGATGACGAAGTGCAGAGACAGGAGTTAACAGACCAACGAAAAAAATAGCTCTTTAAAAATTGACAAAGATCACAAATTTGAATCATCTTGAGCAAGAATGGCCCTTAATGGATTGGCGTGATGTGATTAAAAAAAAAAAAAAAAATATATATATATATATATATATATATATATAATAATAAAAAAAAAAAAACCAGAATACTCAGACCTAACCTGAACAAATTTAACCTTTCAAAAAACACCCTTTTGGATTCACAGTTCACTACATTAGAAATAAAAATAAATCCATTATATATAACATACCTGAAAAGAAATGCATGGTACACCTGGTCTCTGGGTTTGGGAGGAGCCACGATTTTGAGGAACATGCATATGCAGCGGGAAAATGACACAATCGTTAAAGTCAGATAGGGAGGAGAAATCAGACCAGCACTGGTGGATAATTTGACTAGTTTTGAGAAGCAACCCAAAGCATACCAGTGGGTAGAAATTCATGGAAAAAAAATGTAATGATGAACAAATAGAAGGGGTACGAGAGGAGATGGGGAGAAAAATCTTAAACAACAAAGAAAGAAGAAACTTGATATTTATGTATTTGAGCAATTAAATTCAGAAACATGCCATAAAGAGTAATTAAACATTATGGGGAGACTATGAAGTGACATTTTTAATACTTTAGATTTTTCGTCTATTTGGCCATTCTTCTGACTGCAGGAGCTGTGATCTGGACTGAGAAAAACAGCCTATTCTGAACAATAATTCGGCTTTGTCTATTCATTGTTACAAGAAAAATAAAGAGTAAAAGTATGTGTGTGCGCATCAAATGCACAGATTAGGACTGTTTGAAAAATAATGATATTCATTTATGATAGTCATTCATAAAGATAAACTAAAATTATGAAAGAACACTTGTTTCCCTCTCATATAGCACAAGTAAACGGTGACTGTGATCTGAGAAAGAGAGGCAGAAAGGAGGGGCTGCCTCTGACAGAGAGAGGAGGGGCTGCAAAAAGATAGTGAGACTGTGTGGGTGTGAGATGAAGGAAAGGAGGGAGACAGAGAAAGAGTTCAACTTTTCTAGTTCTGACTAGCTTATAAACCAGAAAAAGTGAGTACCATACACTTTGAGAGATCTTATTTGTAACTGTCATCAGAGGACCTGTAATAGAGGAACTGCATTTTTAAAATACCAGAGAAAGACTAATCAAATACCTTAATAAATGTCTGACCATCTTGGTGAAAACTAGTTAAGAATAGATGTAATCTGGGGTTTGTAAGGTAAAGAGGTGTGAAAAACACTGATAATTAAGATTAATGGTTAATCAACTGTAGATATACCAGGATCAAAATATTAGTTTTGCAACACCAAGGTCATATGAAGAAAGCCTAAAGAGAAGAGAGACATCCAATGAAAGTTTGGCAAATATAATGAAGGATTTAGAGTAAGACACTGGGACTGATGAATGGATAAAGAAAGGGAAGCCCTGAGAAAAGAGCTGACAAAGATGTATTTCTGAAAGCAAAAGACAGACAATCAAAGGTTAACTGAAAAATTTGCAAATCAAAAATGTCTAATGATTGGTCACATACATTTTTCAATTGGCTTAATTGGGTTTTTATGAAGTTAATTGTATCAATTGTGACAACAGTCGAGTGTTCAAAAACAGTTTACAAACAGATCAAGTAGGATTGGTGAATTCTGCTAATCCAGTCAGAATTAAAATAGGCTAGTTTCAGAATTACAGAGAAAACACCAATAAAAATAAATGATAAGAAATTAACATGAAAAAAAAAAACTACTAAAATTGAATAAATGTTAGTTGACCAGTCTATAGGGAAATTGAATTAATAAGCAGGCCTAACAAGGATTGATATGGTGGATTGTGCAAACTGGTGGCCATCAAAAATACTGGAGTATTCTACTTTGTATAAGTGGTTTGTGCAGTTCCCAAAAGAATAAGTGACAAAAAGGATTATAGAAATATCTGACATTTGGAGATATATAAAGTATATACAGAAAAAGAGAGAGACATGCTAGATGTGAGTATGATTGACCTGTTATACTGTATAAAGTCATGGCCTATGATGTTTGTATCTTGTTATCCCTGGGAGACAGTTTGAAATTTGATATATTGTAGAAATATAGATTTTTGAATTGCGTTATTTTAAATAATACATTGATTGTGTTGAATGAGCAGGATTGGGTGACCAAGCTTAACAAACACTTTTAACAGACATATACTGTATTTGATTATATGAATTTTACAGTAATGAGAGTAATTAATTTAATCCTAAAGTGCTTGAGGGAGTAGGGATCGAAATAGCAAGTGATAAAAATGCTATATATGTGACTGAAAATTAGGCAACTCAGACGGACTGATAGGCTGCTATTTTCTGCATTCTGCAAAGAAGAACATGCTTGCTCTTTTCTGCAAAGAAGAACTTGCTTTATTAAAACTGCATGGGGAAACTGCTGTTATCAACCAGATGAGATTTCTGAAATTAAGGGACAATTGAAAGAGATGGTTGAAGAATTTATAAAGTATGAATTTGATTAATGCGGATCTCTGAGTGTTCATTTTCCAGATGACACCAGTCAGCTTTTGGGGCATCTGCCTCGACATGAACAACAGCAACTAGACTGTGCAACAAGTGAGAGCAAGAAACATAAGGACACGGCTGCAGAGAAAAGAAGAGGCATTTGGTTGGTGGGCCTTCATCCTCCCTCAAAATATGAAGTTGAAACTTCTGAGGAGCTGGGATAGACAAAGACTGTGTTGATGGAGAAACAACCAAGAAAAAACATCCTGCCATTCTTCAAATGTGCCTCCTCCGTTGCTTGGCCAAAAGCCAGGCTGAGCAGAGGCAGAGAGACTATAGCATCCAGTCCAACCACTGCGTCAGAACATGACGCCAGACCCTTGAACGAGGACTGACAGATCAAATGCATTGGATGAGGAGAGAAACATGACAGCAGCCCAACCAGTTCAACTGATCCAAGCAGAAGGACTTCATCCTTTCTTAAGCAGGCACAGGTGATACGTCTTAAATGATCACAACAGAGACCGCTTATAATTTCATTGATTGGCCATATTAGTTGTATTTTGGTTATACACTGGTCCAGCAGCAGTTCTTTATGTTCTGTTAGGCTAACACTCTATTTGCTTTCTTTCCATAGACATCAGTCCAGCTGTAAGCATTTAATAATGCTAATAATATAATTAAAAGAAAAGAAGTCAAGTGCTTGCATGACTAAATAATTAATTAAAGCCGAGACTGGACTTAGCAGAGTGAGAGAATATTGGATTAATAATAACAAAAACAAGAGTAAATGCATAATTAGATTATTTAAGATTTTGTTCATTAAACAGCGAATGCTTGGGCTCTGCTTTCAAGGTAGCTGGTATAAGCTTGAGTGATTGTAAGTTCTGTATTAAAAAAGGGGGGACAAAATGTGTCAAACAACAAAAAAGTGGATGATAGAGCTATGATGCTGGTCACTCTATCTTGGTCAATAGTCATTTTTTGAGAAGTAAAATAGTTACTACACAAATTATAAGCACGTGATATCACAAATTTTGATATTACCGGGGATTGTACGATGTTGATATTGTGGGTCATGAATTTGAGATTATGATGAGATCTAAAGTAATTTAAAAGATTATGAGGAGAAATTAAATGAACAGATGAATGACAAATTAGATTAGATAAACTGATAATCAGTCTTTTAAACAGTTGACCTACCAGATAATTTGTTATATTATGTATTAAAAAAGTGAGGTTTATGACAGAGGTGTTTAACACAATCAAATGGCAACTGATGTCGGCCAGCTGTGTTGTTCACAGACGTGGACATTGTCACATGGGGAATGCTACACCACAATATTCAGTAGCTTTTGTCATCAGAGTTGTATTAACAATTTTGTATTAGTGATATTCGTACCTTGAAATTTAGGATAGATAATTGAATATAAAATTAAGTCTATATCAGATAAGTCCAGAAGGCAGCAACACCCTCAACTTTATATTGGACAAATGAGGTATTAAAGGAATTAAAATAATTACACTGGCAAACCTTTTTAATTTAAGATGTGCGTGGTTTTTTGACCATCGCACAAAGGGGGGAAGTGAGTAAAAATATAAAAAGAGAAAAAAAGAAAGAAATTTGATGATAGATGATTTTAATAGAAGATTGATGATAGCCAAATGCAATATTTCTAAACAACGTCAGAATTTGTATTAAAATAGATTTGATTGCCATGGAAGGACTTATGATAGCTCCATTACCACTACTAAACATCCTGATTCTTGATGCGCACAGACAGTTTTGATCACTGTGCAAGGGGGGAAATGTTGAGAAAGATAAAAAGACAGGGATTTTGGTCCCCATACTTACAGACAAGGGTAGATGAATTTTTTAAATGAATGTGAAATAATGTCAGAAAAGGAACAGCAACCCCAATAGGCTCTATTCCAGAAGGATCTTTCAACCAT
This sequence comes from Pimephales promelas, assembly GCF_016745375.1. The sequence goes on from NW_024121555.1 coordinate 4,302,419, forward strand.
CTAGTGATGGATTGTTACAGCCAAGATGGAAACCATATGCTAGAGACGAGGCAGCAGCAGGACTTGAATTAATATTTCTATAGATAAAGCCAAATAAGAATATGGAATGGATTAATTACATATATTACAACCAGCAGAGATTTATTAATTACATGGATGAAGCACTCGAAGCTCTAGGAGAACAACTAAAAGACACAAGCAAAATGACCTGGCAGAACAGACAAGCTCTGAATTGGCTCCTGGCAGAAAACGGAGGTGTGTGCGTAATGTTTGAAACTGACTGTTGTACCTTTATTCCTAAGCGGGCACAGCCCCGGATGGATCATTTACTAGGGACATGAAGAAGATAAAAGAATTAAGACCGGAAGTTGCTACCAATGCGGGGAGAGACAGGAGCTTTGGGTATTGGCTTGACTCAATATTTGCATCCTGGAAAGACTGGCTCATTCAGGTGGGAAAAATATTAGCAGTATCAGTTGGTGTTTTCTTTCTGTTGTTTTGTTGTGTTGTGCCTTTCCTCAGATCAATGCTGGCCAGTACAGCTGCCAAACAAATGATCAATGTATCAGTGAGACCATCAGGAGTTGATATTGGATGTGTCAACGCAGAGATTCACCCAAGTGCCCCAGACCTGGATGAGCTGGACGAGTTTCTGTAAAGTAACCAGTTAAAGATCATATGGAAAGACGGTACCTTATTACTTTTTGATTTATACTTTTGACTCTGTTTTTGATTAGAGAGGGAGTTAGCTCCACTGTGTATTTGATTTGGGATAAAAAAATTAGGTAGAATGATTAGTGCATGGGTAGTGTAGGCAGGTAGTCAGAGGGTTTTTCTACGTTCCTTTTTACATAAGGACTGTCTTTCCAGTAATATTTACACTTATATAATCTGTTTCTATATACTATGCTTGTGTTATTCACAAAGAATATTTTATTATAATCATATTAAATGTCACAATTTTAAATGTAAGGGATGATAGAAGGTCTAGAACAGGACATCATCTGTGAGGTCAAAAGATGCAAATAGAGAAAGGTAAAGTCAAGAAGGTTTGCTAATAATCACTTTAATCAACATTTATACTATTTTTTGAAATGTGATTTTATGTAATGTGTGTACGGGAAACTGGCCTGAGTATTTTCTCTAAGAGGGACGGGTGATGCCATAGATAGAGGAACTATCCACGAAGCGCGGTCACCGATTGTCAAAAAGGCAAGGGCAGACTCAACTGGTGGTTTAAAAACCCGCTGTCTGCTCCAACACCAGATAGTGTTTTGGGGACAGAGCACCTCTGGCAACGATGGAGCAACCCAGATAGCACTCCAGGCCACCGGAAGCGCCTGTGCAGTTCCTCTGGCACCGCTGGACAAGATATAAGGATTTCTGTATGAAGAATTAGATGAAAAGTGGTTAATTAAGCATGTCCCTTAATTGTCTGAATAATTAGGAGGGTGGGATCTTTTACTCCACTCCAGCCAATAGGGGTGGAGATGTTTGGTCCCACCTATCCTCCAGAGTGCAACTGGATGATGCAGATCAGCTTGGTAAGAAGTGGATGGTCTTTGTTGATCATATAATATGAGGAAAGAAGGATCGGCTCATGCAGATGCATCCTGGGTATACAGTGAGTGTGGGACTAAGGATAGTCCCAAAGGGGGGATGTGTTGGAGAAATCCACTTGTCTTAAGTCACTTCAAAAAGAGAAATACAGATGGTTGATTATTCATGTCATGGTAAACTGCTCCTCTTTTAAACTGCTCCTCTGCAGAGCAACAAGGTATGGAAGGCCGTATCTATAGAAATGGTCATGTAATTAGCAAAAATAGTAAAAACAGGTGTTCAGAGTCACACGACTGCGCCTAGGTATCATCAATTGAGTTTGACAGTTAGTTTTATGACCTATTGACCGCCTAGATAAGATTAAAGGGCATCAAATGGGTTTGACAGTTAGTTTTATGACCTATTAACCCCCTAGATAAGTTTAAAGGGATCAAATTGGATTTGACAGTTAGTTTTTTAACCTATTGACCTCCTAGCCTTGATAATAAAAAGTGTACAGTACTTTATTTTTAAAAAACATATGAGCACGTGTTTCGCCACGGTTAAAGCAGGAATAAGGCTGAGTAAGCAATAATGGGTGCGAAATGAAGAGGAGGAGCAGGAGAAAAGAGATAAGGGCAGAAACACTAATTGGGCAGCCACGATAAGAAAAGGGTATAATATGCTGGGATGAAACCAACTTAACTTCAGATGCTTGGCCACATCTCACTTTGTTGTCCTGCTCAATAAAGTTATTCTTCTGAGACCTGAAACCTCGACTCTGCGCAATTTCTACAAGACCAAGACTTGACTCTGCTAAACTGAATTGAGACTTCTGATTTGCCACAACAGACGCTGAACGGGAGGCTGATGAGGGAGTGAGTTCAGGTGTGCAGACGAGAGGATCATGGGAAGTGTAGTGAAGGAGACGCAGACAGGATGGTGCAGACACAGACTGTGACAGGGGGCCGCTAACACATGTAAAGACTCTAGGTCGGTTCTGATCAGGGGGGGAATTTGCATATCATAATTAATAATTGATAATTAATAATTATTCATACAGATTTGGATCAGACCGGTCTTACATGTTAATTTATTAATTTTACCCATATGCATACATGTGCATCCCCGCAATCAACCACAAATTAATTGTTATTGATTGCAAGGACCACGTTTTACAAGACAGATAAAATCAATTAGCTCAATTAAGTTATATAGCTTGTGAAAACGAATTCTGTGGCCACTAGAATCTGCCTTCCCTGCTATATAACCAAATACCCTCTTAGGTATTTATAGTTCTGTAAAGCGTGTAGCTTTAAATTGACATTTCATTGACCCGTATCATGAGCAAGACAATCAGTCAAGGTAAGCATATTTTGTATTTAATAAAGTTACTACTTAAGCATTCACTACGTTACAATGATACATGTATTTACAAACATTAAAACACAAACTAAGACGACGCAGAGCGTTTAGACAATGGATACGCGCGAGTTAAGTGAGTTGGAGAGAGAGAGAGAGTGAGAGAGAGAGTGAGTTGTGAGAGAGAGAGTTACGTTCATCAAAACAGTCAGTTAACCTTTCTGGACACCACCAAAAACATTTTCTTAATGCTTCTTAGAAGCTCTAAAAGAAGGTATACTTGCAAGGCACATTGGGTCTGTGTGAGTCGTGGGCTCGTTGCTCGGCCCGTTTGGGCCACGTGTCGGCTGGGGGCGCGCCTGTCCTGCGCGCGTGCCTCACGTGAAGCGCGGCCGCGGCACGTTTGCGCGGCCCGTCCCGGCTCGTTCATGGCTGCTTTGTTCCGTGGGGAGTCACGTGGCGTTCGTCGGCATTTAGCGCCAGTGTTTGAAAGGCTGAGAGTTTTTGAGGTGACGTTACCCGAGGAGATAGTTCGGCAAAGTCCACTTCCTTTCCTGGAAGACGAACTTGGTAGTCCATTTGAGGAAAAGATGAAACTTTTAGACGAACAAAAGGAAAGATCCATCGTTGGATCAGAGTCCCGTGAGGTTTACATGTTGAGCGCTGGAAAGTTCAGAAGAGAGACAGGGCGGACCTGCGTTCTCACATTTATCACCTTGGAGAAATCCATCCCCTTCCTGTTGGCTTGAGCCAATCGGAGAGTGGATGTTGCACGCGGGAAGCTTTCTTTTGTTCCTCAGCGCGCGCTTCTCGTGGAAGGGGGTGTGTTAAATGAGGGTTTTGCAATAGCAATTTGATCTTCATTGGCAGTACAACGAATTAAAAATACACTTTACTTTACATCTCTATGCATATTCGAGTGTTTCATTCAATAAGCATTCTAGAGATATCAAGGAACATTATGTTATATCAAAGGAATATACACTTATGTTTCAAATGCATGACGAAGGTATTTTTAATTCCTATTTAAACTGTGACCAAACAAAGTTATTTCACTGTGACATGGGGAAGACACATATACATAAAAACCATTGAAAACATTTTGTTGAATGTTTTTAAACACCAAAAGTCCTTCTCTTTGTTCAAAAACATTCCACACATTCCGATGTGTGGGGGAAGTGAAAGGTTCGTGTGTGCGTGTATGTGTTGATGTAATTCGCCTGGCCAAGACTCATTACATCTCCCCCTTTTCGTTAGGTGAAGTCCTTGTGTGACTTCATCGAACGACACCATCGCAATGGACGGATGGCAGGTGAATCATGAGGGTCAGGTGGCAGGCGGCGGCTAGGCTGAGGTAGGGGCTCAGCTTGCTGAGGTTTGACGCAGTCTCCAGCGTGGTACCCTCTTCCTGAGGGTCCCGTGGTGGCTGTGGAGGTTTGCATTTCCTTGCCTCTTGTGCAGCGTGGATGTCAAGTGTCAGGGTGTGGTTGATTACCGTAGAGGTACCCAGTGCAGAATCAGCTGCAGTCCAGGATTGGACTACCGGTGAGGCAGTTGTGCAGTGCAACAGGTGTGCAGTTGAGACACAGCGGTCACTGGGAACAAGTCCAGTTTGGCTGGACCCCTCCTATCATCGTTCATAATTCCAGTTCTGGAATCAGGGTGAAATCGTGGGTTTCGTCCTGGCTGGGACTTGACTCACGCTCGGTTGCAGCAGGGTAGCTCGGGTCTTGGAGCAAAGGCTGCTTGGTAAATTTTAGCAAAGTCATTCTGGCAGACAGTGAACAGTTGTCTCGCTGGAGCTCACTTGTCTGGTTCAGTAGAATGCTGTGTGCGTTGCTGATTTATCACAGTTCCTTTCAATTTCTTGATGGTCTGTGAGGAGGCACTCTGTGTTGTGAGTTACCTTTTGGCTGTGGGATTTCAGTTCGTTTGGTTGCTGGACAGGCCGGTGTTTGACTGCGTACTGACAGCAGCGGCGTGGGAGTCCATTTAGCTCTGCTTGCGTGGCAGTCGACCATATGCTGTCTGATGTCGGACCCGGCGGTGAGGCGGTCGACAGTAGCTGTCCTCTGGTTGGCTGGAGGCACAGGAAGACGACCACAGCAGCATCCTGTAACAGAGACAGGGGAGAGAGAGAGAAAGGGAGGAAAGAATTCAGCGGCTGTCGGCTGGGACAGTCTGATGCCTTTGAGGATGCCGAGATGTCCTGGTGCTGCGGTGTGCAGCCCACATGGTGCGTGACTGGGCATACACTGGCATATCCCCCTTTATGCACCGTGGAAGCACAAGCCGTGGCGAAGTGATGTCACGAGGTGCATGAAACTGAGTTGTAGGGCCGTTGAGCAGCATGTTCTTGGTGTGCTGCCTGATGTGTCCGATGGCAGGCTTGGGAGGTTGGAGGGGTAAAGAGGTGGTAGTTTCAGAGTTCATTTGGTTAGTCAAAGTCTTTAGTGAGCTGAAAGGTGCAGAGTAGCAAGTTCACCTCTCCATTTGGTGCTGAGGCTGTGCCTTCATGGTTGGCTGCGGGAGTTCTTGTGACCTCTGTGACCTGCCAGTTAGGTTCTCTTGACCTGTATGACTGGAGGGGGAGGGGTTCTTGAACTTGAGCTCAGGCATTCAGTTGATTAAAGTCTATTAAAGGCTCAAAGCGATCTAACAGATCTTGGGCAATCAGAAGTGGGTACGTGATCGTTCTTGATCGGTACCCTGGGTGAATCAGGCTCATAGGACCAAATGGATGAATGGGAGCTACCTGTTTTGAGCCAGAAGTTGTTTTGGCTGTAGGGTTTTCATTCAGCTCACATGTTTGGGCTTTGAGAGTGCGTTCTTGACTCTTAGCTTTAGCAGTGAGTCTTTCGAAGAGTTGGGCTGACATTAGCGTGATGTTTGAGCTAGTGTCTGACAGGCCTTCAAGGCTCAAATGATTGTCTCTGGTGGTGGTTATGTAGAGTCTTTTGGGCCACCCCCTTTTGTTTAGGGTTCCCAGAAGTTTAGGCATCTGGGCTGGTGTTGTGATCGATGAGCGGTTAGGGCCGGTGTTTTGTGGGACACCGGACTGTCATGCTCAGGTTGTGCAGCTGTCAGTTGTAGCGGCTGCTTGGTGTTGTCGCTTTGTGATGCGACAGTGAGCTCTGTGGTCTGATGCTGACGAGCAGTGTTCTGGGTGTCTGGCTTGGGTCTTGCGCTGAGACATAGGATGTCTGACTTGTCTCCTTGTGATGTCTCGTGCAGAAACGCTTTCAGCACCTTCAGGATTTCTGCCGTCTGTGACGTGGCTGCACTGTTGTTATCTGATGTGTGCTCAGACTTGTGCTTACCAGTGGCGTGTTGAGAGGGTACCGCTCTGGGCTGGTTGGGCTTGAGTCTCTTGGTGCTGGGCGGTCCATTCTGGGTCGCCGGCTGGCTTCCAGAAATGTTTCAGAGCTCTTGCTCTGGGGCGTTAGATGAGCACCATGACTGTTGTGTTGCCCTCTGCTGGCCTGGAACGGTTTAACTCTCAGTGAAGGTGTTTGTGATGTATGGGGTGCCTTCTAGGGGCAGCTCTGAGTCGTGCTCAGAGACAGGTTAGTCTGAGGGTTTTACACAGTCTTTTCGGACAAAGTCTTTGCTTAATGTGAGCTTTGCGGGCCCAGTCTCGTAGCTGAGGTAGACAGGCTACAAGCACAGGCCAGGGTGCTTATCGACTAACTCACTGTGGGATGCAGGTTTTAAGGGAACAAAGTTCTGAAACTGGTATCCTTTTCATACCTGATGGTTTGCTTCTCGAAGTAGGCTTGCCGAAGTCGGTGGAGTTTCAAGTCGGTCTTACTTGATGTCCACGGTGGTGATAACCCTTGGTCTGATTCTGGATCAGGGAGTTAAGCGATCAAAGCTTATTGCAACAGCTGGTAGTCCATTTTGACAGTCTCTGTTTGACGATCTAGGAAGCTGTGCACCTCGCGACTGGACGTAATCCATATCAAGCAGAATCTGTTTCATGCAGTCATGTTGGTTAGACAGTTTGCAAGTGAAAGTCTTGTCTGCATGTCGTGGGTAGATGCAGGGTCCTGAGTGAATCTTGGGCCCTTTCTGGTTAGCTTTGTTGCATCCTTTTTGGAGCCATGCCGTGGTTTGGGGCAGTGGTTCCTTGGCAGGTTGAGGTCGGTTTAAGCAGGGGCTCTGTGGCATTCTGGCACACTTGTTGTGAGTGACTAATGCATGGCCCTAAAAGTTCAGAACTACTGCTTAATAAGTTAGTTAAGTGTTTAGCATAAAGCTAAGTGTCTCTTGTGTCCTTATCTTAGCTGTGCATGTTAGGGCTAAGTCTTGTGTGGTTCCGAGCGTATTTCCTGGAAAGGACATATCCGAGATGAAATAAATAACATAAGGTGGTCCTTATGACTAAATTATTTCTCTGGACTTAGCTGGTGGTCCACTATGGCTCGACGAAGTGAACAATAATAGGAAAAGGACCGCTTTCTTATTTAAATTCTGCTTATTATCGACCCTCAGGACTCTAGTAGTGCCCTAGTAAATTGTTGAAATTACTTGCGTTGCAGGGTCACGAACGAGTGCATTGGTTGAAACTAAGCCAAAATAACAAATAAGGGGGTCTCTGTTTCCTTTCTGGGCCCTATTGGGAATAGAACCACACTTGGACAAGAGAGGAAATGAAATTAAATCATATAGATGACCTAAGGGAATAGCTGCTTGCTATTATCATCAAGGTCGAAGGAATGAAATAATCAATGAGGCAAAATAAAATTAAAATTAAAGCAAAAGGAAATAAAGTGATCAAAACACGGGAATGATCTGAGGTCAAGAGTGTTCAGTGGCATTAGTGACTAAACTTTGGATTTGCTTTGATCAACACTATAGTGGGTTGTAGCGGTTGGGTGTTCAAAACCACATTGTGTGTCCCTCCAAAGCTTTAGTCAACATGCCGATGAAAATTCCTACGGTTACACGCGTTATTCTGTAGTTAGTCACGCAGTTTTCATGTAGTTAAACTTAAGTTTAATTAACAAGGCATCTGCGAAGTTCGCCCTTAACGGTTAGCAAGGAGTATTCCTAACCCTGTGAAGGTAAACTTTAGCTAATAAGAATGGTAAACATGGAAAGTGAGTAATTTAAAACCCTAACTGGTGTTGAGAAAGTATTCTAGAACACTTTGCACTGTGGAACACGAGCGGTGGGTAAGGGTTCACGTAAATGATGCTAACTGTTAACTGTGGAGGTTATTCAGCTTAGCCTAAGTTAGCTTGATGCTAAGCTAGGTTAGCTTAGCCTAAGTTAGCTTGATGCTAGGCTAGCCACCCAAGCTGGTTTGTTTACAAAAGTGACATTACAAGGTAACACTTCCTGTGACAAGTTGTTGTCATGGGAACCAGAGAGTGTCGCTAGGCTAGGTTAGCTTAGCCACCCAGGCTGGTTTGTTTACAAAAGTGACATTACAAGGTAACACTTCCTGTGACAAGTTGTTGTCATGGGAACCAGAGCGTGTCAGAGCAATTCAACAGTACCTGAAGAATGTCTGTATATTTTACATGAATCATGCACGTTTTAAGGGGTTAAAAGGAGGCGCCTATACTTTATGATTTTCAAGAACTTTGGTTGCATTCAGTAAAACGCAAATGTGTTTTGGCATTTGCTGATTTTCTCATGGAACTCTGTTCTTTACTTTACACGTCTTCTATTTGTTTACAGAGTAAGGAAATAGATTTGCTGCAAGTCAAAGCTTGTCTTGTTCTATTTGTTTACAGAGTAAGGAAATAGGTTTGCTGCTGAGTCAAAGCTCGTCTAAGCATATATAGGTACGTCTCTCTCATGCATGAGTGTTTAGCTCTTCCGCGAGTAACTTGTTTTGATCGTTTAGTGGCTTT
>NW_024121555.1:4544073-4556136 GCF_016745375.1 Pimephales promelas
AATTCAAGATATGGGGGTTAGAAAATGTATATATTTATATCATTTTATGTAGTTAATCAATATCACACGCAGAGTGCCATTTCAGTTTTTCTCCTCCAAAAATCAGCATGATTAAAATGTGATATTAAGTTACTACAACAGTTTAATAAACAATTGAATTACAACTACAAAATGTTGCAGAATAATGTAATATATGAATGAGTAATAGCCTATAAAGAACCTCTTTCTTGTCATTATAGAAACTTTTTTTGCATTAAAGTTTCTTTGGAGTTGAGTAAAGAACCCAATGCTTCATATATAAAACCCCAATGAACCCTTTTTTCTAAGAGTGTAAGTTTAGTTTATTAGTTTATAATGATGCGGACAGTCCCTCTTGATAAAAAGAGCAGCTTTAGCCTCTACGACCCTCTAGTCCCCGGCTAGTTGTCAATAGACATACATCAATAAAATACATTAAAACAATCTATATTTTTCCCTTTTATAGCTAGAACAAAATTAAAAACACTGATCTGATGAAGGCAAAACTTCAAGAACTTCTTAAATCTCCAAAGTACGTCAAGAAAGTCACAAAGACAGTCCTAAGAACCATTTAAAAAGAAACTTTATTTTAAGAGTGTATTTGTTGTACAGGTCTTACCTACAGCATTTTGAAATGCATGGCTCTGTGGATTTGGGGCAGGAAATATGACTTTCTCCACAACATGACAGGTGAGAAGAGACTTGCTGATTACTGGCAATTCAATGTGAATAATAAACGTGACTCATTTGTGATCTCTCACTCATAAACTGTCAGCTGAAGCAGTGCCCGCCGCTCTACTGGAAAGTGAGATGAGAGACTTTGAAGACGCGGGACTGTTGCTCAACTCGCCATACTTCTCAGTGCTGAGAAAAGAGAGAAACACCGAACTCATCATTTCCCTGGATTTCAGCGATGGTGATCCTTTCACGGTATTATATATTCCTTTCTCTAATATAATAATGCACACATACTCTCATATCATGGACTCATACTGTCGTTTAAATACAATCATCATTCTCTCACCCTAATGTGATATCTCACCCCATTTAAATATTTTAATTTCACCATCTTTATTTGGTGTGTATATATAAAGAAAATATACCTGGAGTCAGCCATCTGTTCATCTGAGTGTCAGATACACATGAACTCCTGGAAGTACTTCCACTTGTAATAAAGTGATTTGCAATGCTTTTCCACTGCAGACAGTGAAGGACGCTGCCAAGATGTGCAAGGAACGAAACATCCCTTTCCCTGAGGTCATCATTCCCGACGGACACTCAGAGAAACCGGAGGACTTCTACGTGTTCAAAGGCAAAAACGTTCCAACCGTGATTCACATCCCTCTCTTTAATGTGGTCAACTGTGGAGGCGAGTTAAAATCGTACAATGAACCTGAATAAAATCTCACATATTAACTGTGTTCTGATTTAAGTGTGTTATTGTTTCTTCAGATACAATTGAGGACTGGAGGAAGAGATATGGCACGTTTCAAGGTGCTTACAGCGCTGAGATGATCACTGACCTTATAGAGGTCGCTGGAAAAAACATCTCCAACAATAAAGCAAAAGTGGTGGAAGAGATTAATGCGATCGTCGGGCAAAATACATCCAGGCGCTAACACGATCAAATTTAACACGCAACTCAATACACAACTTATAACAATCTAAATACCGACTAAATTGAACTACATAGATGATTTAACAAATTTATTTTTCTCTCTTTAATAATCACTTAAAATTTATAGGCATTAACAAGTTTGTTTGCCCATAAAATCTTTAAGATATTCTCTAAGATATTAGGATAAACTTATTTGGCTTGCTGTCCACTGGAGAGGGGCTCGATGAAGCCGCTTTAACTCGAGCTCGGATAGACGCCCCCAGTGGCGAAATGTAGGACCCGATTAAAAGGGCGAGGGACCTAAGGTGAAGGTGGAGTTTGGGGAGGTGAGGGATTCTGGGACAGCTGATGCTAGGGGGAGGTAAGCGGCTGCTTATATAATCAGGCTGTTCATTGAAAGATTAGATTGGCTCACTTATGTTTAGGAACTTCATTTATTACTTTTTCTGCTAAATGTGATTTGTGTGCCATTATAAGATAATCAGAGGTTGGTAAAGTTTGTGCTTCATTTCTGTTTAATGTCGAACATATTTCTGCATGTTTCAATCTGTTTCTTCACGATTGACCTTTATTACCAGCTGATCATTAATAAGAAAATCAGCAAAATATCGTATTAGCTACTTTGACAAATATTGTATTCTTGTCAGTAATTGTTTCTGTTCCAATATATTAATAAAGTGCATAAATAAAATAAGGTTTTGTCTTGGTCATTTGGTATCATGAGCACAAGTGTTCCTGGATGCTGATTGGTCCAGATCTCCAGTCATTCTAAAACACATTAGCTACTGTAATAAATGAATAACGCTTTATCACTTAATGATTTTAGACACATTTGAAATGGGTGGACAATTAGAAATGTCTGACATAGGCCTAAACAGAGTTCAGTACTAGAACGGCTGTTTTGCCACTATACAGTTAAATGCCTGTTATTATACAGATAATTTAGCTGTAATTTAAAAGTCCACTATTCAACTTACAGATAATTGCTTGTATTTTGGTTTTACATCAATTGTATGTTTTTTTTAAAAGACAATTGTCTATAATTTTAAAGACTTATGTGTAATTTTACATAAAATATTAAGTAATATTTTACAAATTATTTAGGTGAAATTAGAAAACAACGTAAAAAGGGTATAACGGCAGAAATCAGCAATCATTTAACATGTTTTCCTCGAAGATTATTAAGCATGTGAGGGTTAAAATAAGTTTTTATTAAGGTTAAGTAATAGTATTTTTAAATACAGTACATACAATAGGCCTATATTGAATTTTTATTTATTGTATAGTCTTTTGACCTTCTCTCACAAATAGATACTCAGTTTGATGATTATTTCATTATTTTATTCTCCCCTAATTTCATGTAGGCCTATATTGTTAAGTCCTCATGACAAGAAGCACAGAGAAGTATATTCCTCGTATGAAACTTTTAATAACTATTATCCACAAGCGGGAGAACATGCAAGCACATTCTCTCTCTCTCTCTCTCTCTCTCTCTCTCTCTCTCTCTCTCTCTCTCTCTCTCTCTCTCTCTCTCTCTCTCTCTCTCTTTCTTCTCTTACTTCGATCATGAGACTTCTTTCCAGCATCTAAGAGATTGGAGTAAGGGCCAACTTTTTTTCCCAACCTCAACTGGAGGAGTGAGTTTTGGATGTCCTTTAGGTACATGTTATGTACTGACCTTTTTATCCTCACTTACTCCCCTTTTTTGGAAAGAATGACGCACTTGATGCTTGTGTTAACCTTTCCTGCTTCTGCCTCCTAACCGTGGTTGAGAAACACAGGGGAGATTCGTCTTGTCCAGGGCTGGAAATTCTCTTCGCAGGGTTAACTTCCTAAACTTCACGCTGTGTAGTGTGTTGGTAGCATAAGAAGACAAGGAGGACGTCTTAGTTGCCGAAGAGTTTAGGCTCTTTATTTTACTGGCTGTACTGATACATTGCACATAGCTAACCACCTGCACCGATCTCACCGAGTCACTCTCACACATTCTTTTCCCAATCCTTCGCGGGAGTAAAAAACGAAAGAAAGGGGGCGCGCCTCGTACATACGCACTCCCTGAAACTCCTTCACACACACACTGAGCTCTCCTGAACTAAACACTTAGGAGACACATCCCACAACACTTTTGTTATGACATGTGACACAAAAAGACATGTGACATACTCCCAACATATTTTTTACTTTCATTTCCAGTCAAAGGGAGATTTCTTCCCTTGGTGTGGTGGTGATGGCGCAGTGGATAAGACACCTTTGGTGTGCGTGTGAGAGACCCGGGTTCGAATCGCGGCAGAATTGTTCATAAGCTTCTAATGACTTAGCTTCTGAACTCTTCCGTTGCATTGTGTGGGCAGTAACGTTATATAGGCACTGAATACAATGTAAGTGGCCACTGGAGGCCGCTAAAGGTAGTATATTCTTAGTGAGGTAATTCATGTGACTGGGTTGGAGGCTGTGCACCCAGGAACCTGTATAACTAATAATTCGATTTGCACTTGCCTGACTTCTCTCATCTCCGAAGATCAGGGACATGTAAGTTGACTCTTAAACTGTGTAAATTGTGAAATCCTGGTGCTCTTTACTTTACAATATTAAGTAGTTCATGTATTTCCATTTTCATGCGTTTTTGGTGAAGTTTGCTTTGTCTTATTTCCACACATGTGTGTGCTGTTTTAGTTCAGAGACCTTCAAGCTAGCGGCTAATTCCGAAAAGCAGCAAATCTAAAATTTGCACCCTTGGTGAGCGGAGTAAGGTGTGTATCATTTGGCTCTATGTATAATAGGACTTCAAGGATGTAAAATGTCAAATTTTGACTGTTACTGGAAATTATTTTTGTTGTTTATCTTGTACCATGAAAGTGTATAAGTTAAAGGAGACAATTATTGTCTTTGGTTGTTATTTAAATAACTTCAAAGGTCACTTGATTTGCATTGTACATTTACAAAATGCATCTTGATGTACTGTAAATGAGGTGAGGATTTTGTTTGTGAATTTGTGTCTAAAGGTTCATTAATCAGCTATTTGTGTTTACTTATAGTTTTCACGGTGCTCACGCTGATTTGGACGAATAAAATTACTGCACCCGTTTGAGACTCTCTGCCATTTATTAAGGAGCCAAGGGCTGCAACAGTGAAAACTTATCGCGGAGTCATCCACCAATGCAGACGTCTTCATCAGCCAGTGGACACAAGATCATCCGATGTTTGCACGCCAATATATGGATGCCACAGCTGCAGTGAGAGATTTTGTCTAAGTGGGTAAATCCAATCACAGATACACATACAGGAGCACTACATTAAAGTCAACGGGTTTTAAAGGACTATGTGCTCAGCTAATTCATTACATGGGACATTGGACCTCTAGAGAAATCAAGAACTGCCATATTCTAAATAATTCCAAGAAGGGTTTTGGATGTGTAACACAAAATACGCTAAATGCTAGCTAGACCCATAAGGTTGACCAGTACAAAGTCTAAGAGTGTGGCTAAGGTCAACGTTATCTGATAAGATTTAATTCCTGAACTAACAATATCTGAGGAGCAAAATTGTCTGTCACAAGACTATCAGCAGTATTGTTGTTTATGACTTTCAGTAGCTGTTTCTGTTTAAACCCCTTGATGTGTCCACAAAGTGTAAATGTCTGATGTGAGTGGTAATATATAGTTTTAAAGATAAGTTAAAGCCACCACTCATCCAAATTTGAGTCTAGACATAAAACACTCTAAGGCCTTAAAGTACAAACAGACCTACAAGATGTCATTACCTGCTGAGGAAATAGACAAGACCCCAGAAGCACAACAAGTCAGGTCAAGCTCCCGTGACCGTATTTTAACAACAAAGGGTCAAGAATTACATGATCAGGAAGCAAAGAGGAATGAAAAGGCATTCAACAAAGCGTATGATTCTTGGAAAAATTCGGCAAAGGAATTCAGAGTTAAATTGAAGGCTTTCTGCTTGTCTGAGGACCTTGATAAAATTCAAACTAACATTAAGTCCAAACAAGCTATAGTGCATCAAAATTATGAGCCCATTCGACGCAACCATACCACTACTCCTGATATTGTCAAAAGAATGGATGCATGTGACACTCTTACAGCGGAGATTTGTGACCTTGTCAGTAAACGACTTGAGAACATAGATGAGGCTTTCAATGACCAACTAGAGAAAGAGAGGGTGAGAATGGCGCTAAATAAGGATGAGTATGAGTCAGTCTTTGGAAATACGAAAACAGAAACAGTAATTTCAGAGTCATCACAAGGATCAGGCAACTACTCAAGCGCCACCTCCAGGTCCTCTAGCAAACGTGCAGATGCAGAAGCCGAACTGGCCGCCAAGGTAGAACAGGCAAAAGCCATGCAAAAAATACACCTTCAACAGGCGAGACTCGACAAACTGGAGAGTGAATGGAAACTCAAGGAAACACAGATGCTAGCAGAAATCAAACAAAAGGAGGTTGAAATGAAACTAAAGCTAGAAGAGGAAAAAACAAGGTTACAACAGCTACAAGCGGACAATGAAGTGAAGGTAGCAGCAGCTCGGGTGAGAGCGTACAACAATTTTGATGGTGCTGAAAGCTTTGAGGAGGAGCCTGACCAAAAAACTCAGTATAGTGGGCACAATGCTGGACTCAGAACCCCACTAAATCCACAAGCAATGCCATTCCAGCCTCATCCTGCACACTCAGAGGTGCCAGTAGCTCAGGAGGTCAGCCTAGCCCAGGCAATTGCAAGCTCACTTACCCTAAGCCGTCTACCTGTCCCGGAACCAACCACGTTTACTGGTGATCCCTTGAGGTTCATAGACTGGAAGATATCCTTTATGGCTCTTATCGACCAGAAGCCGCTCCCAGCTAGCGAAAAAATGCTCCATCTAAAGAGTTATCTTGCTGGTGAAGCACGCAAAGCCGTTGAAGGATTTTTCTACCGAAATTCAGAGAAGGCATATCAAGGTGCCTGGGCAGTCTTACAAGATAGGTACGGAAGCCCATTTATTGTCCAAAGGGCCTTCAGAGACAAGCTCATGAAGTGGCCAAAGATAGCTGCAAATGACCCCATTGCATTAAGAGAGTTTGCAGATTTCCTTCAAGGTTGTGTTGAGGCCATTCCTCATGTTAAGGGCCTGGGTATTCTAAACGATTGCGAGGAAAATCACAAGCTCCTTAAAAAGCTGCCTGAGTGGATGGTGCGCAGATGGAGTCGTATTGTTGTGGAAGAGCTAGACAGATCTGGAGACTATCCAAGTTTTGTGCATTTCACAGAGTTTATGCAGACCGAAGCTCGTATAGCTTGTAACCCTATTGCCTCCCCCCTTTTGATGAACGTTAAAGGCACGGACGAGAGGCTTTCAAAGAGAGCCAAGGTGCTCAACACAAGCACTCAAATGAAAAACTCCACCTCAGGAACTCTGGAAAACATGAAACCAAGGCCACCTTGCTTAGTTTGTAAAGACGAAACACATGGTGTTGTTAAGTGTCCAACCTTTGCAGCAAAGACTACAGATGAAAAGAAGGCCTTTATCCATGAAAACCACCTGTGTTTTGGGTGCTTAAGAAAGGGTCACACAACCAAAGACTGTAAAAGGCGACACACCTGCAGTACATGTGGTAGACGTCATCCAACCTGCTTGCACCTAGAAAGAAACACAAACCCTGGCGGATCTGCAAGCAATGATCCTGTAGCTACAGGAGACCATGGAAGCAAGGAAATTCACAAGGTAATGGCCCATGCATTGACACAGCACGTTTCTGCCACCTCTAGCATTGTTCCAGTTCTTGTGTCATCAACAACAGAGGCCCAGAAAGAAATTCTCACTTATGCTCTACTCGACACACAGAGCGACTCAACGTTCATCTTGGAAGATTTGGTCACCGAACTAAATGTGAACACTCAGCCAGTTCAACTTAAACTCAGCACAATGACAGCTGTCAACACAGTCATAGCAAGCAAGAGTGCGTATGGTCTACAAGTTCGGGGACTTAACTCTGACACTTACATCCAACTACAGCAGACCTACACACGAGACTTCATTCCAATCGACAAGTCTCACATTCCTACAAAGGTACAGCGCTTCAGTGGCCTCATCTGAAACATCTTATAAACAAGTTACATCCACTCCAAGATTGTGAGGTTGGACTGCTAATTGGTTATGATTGCCCGTCAGCACTAGCTCCCTTGGAGGTCATCACAGGTGGTGAAAACGAACCTTTCGCGCAAAGGACAATGCTTGGCTGGAGCATTATAGGGTCCGCCAATCCCCACTTGGATAGACAAGGAAACGAGAGCTTTGTGCATCGTGTTGCAGTGAAAGAGGTGCCAGTGGCCACCGATGTGCTGAAAATACTGGAATCGGACTTCAACGAGAGGAGCTATGAAGACAAGTACGTTTCACAGGATGACGTTCATTTTATTCAGCTCCTTAGTGATAACATTAAGCAGAAAAGAGATGGACATTTTGAGATTCCCCTTCCATTCAAGGGCAGTTGTCCGCCGGCTCTCCCTAACAATAAGAAGCTGGCTACTGTTCGGCTGCAACATCTAAAGAAGAAGTTAAAGGCCAACAAACAGTATTTCGACCATTACACCGCCTTCATGGAAGAAACTATCAAGAAAGGTGATGCAGAGCCAGCTCCTCCATTATTGGATGGAGAAACTGTGTGGTATATTCCACATCACGGAGTGTACAACCCCAGGAAGCCAGGCAAATTAAGAGTCGTGTTTGATTGCTCGGCAAAGTTCCGGGGGATTTCCCTAAATGACACTTTACTCACAGGCCCCGACCTAATTAACTCTTTAGTAGGAGTCCTTTGTCGCTTTAGAAGAGAAGCAGTTGCTGTGATCTGTGACATCGAGAGGATGTTCTACCAGTTCAGCGTCTCACCAGAAGTTCGCAACTACCTAAGGTTCCTTTGGTGGGAGGGTGGAGTGTTAGAAACAGAACCGCAGGAATATAGAATGACAGTCCACATTTTCGGTGCGGCGTCCTCCCCTGGATGTGCCAATTTTGGTCTCAAGTATCTGGCACAGCAACACAAAGTTGACCACCCGACAGCTTCAGTATTTGTGGAGAAGAACTTCTACGTGGACGATGGGCTAACCAGTGTTCCAACAATCAAGGAAGCTAAGGAACTAATTGTCGAAGCACAAAAACTGTGCAAAACTGCAGGTCTACGTCTGCACAAGTTTAACTCAAATCAAAAAGAGGTCCTCTCCTGTGTGGCACCCTCAGAAAGGGCAGTAGCCACTGATCCTCTCAACCTTAATCCAGACGCAACACCAGAAGGACACATACTGGGCATTCAGTGGTCATCAGAAAATGACACATTCAGCTTCAACATTGACGCAAAGGACCACCCCCCAACTCGCCGTGGTCTATTGTCAGTCGTCGCATCTCTGTATGACCCGCTCGGGTTTGTAGCTCCCTTCACCTTGAGTGGCAAGTGCATCCTGCAGGAGCTATGTCGTAGAGGTATTGGATGGGACGATCCTATTCCTGAGAACTTGCGTTCACGGTGGGAGGAGTGGAAGAATGGTTTACAGAGGTTAAAGGAAGTTGCCATACCCAGATGTTACCATCCTCAGAACTTTGGTAAAATTGTTAGGGTGGAACTGCACCATTTCTCAGATGCCAGTAACACAGGATATGGTTCATGTTCCTATCTGAGATACAAAAACGACAAGGACGAGGTTCATTGCAGTCTTGTAATGGCCAAAGCGAGGGTTGCACCTACGAAGATCACGAGCATCCCAAGATTGGAACTCTCTGCCGCAGTCACCGCAGCCAGGATGAGTATTATGCTGAAGGCAGAACTCGAGATGAAAATTGAACAAGAACTCTTCTGGACAGACTCACAAGTAGTGCTGGCTTACATCAACAATGAGGCACGAAGGTTCCATGTGTTCGTGGCAAACCGTGTTCAATTGATAAGAGAGATTACAGACCCAAATCAATGGAACTACGTAGATACAGCACAAAACCCAGCTGACCACGCCTCTAGAGGTCTTCATGCAGCAGACATCTCTTCGACTCGCTGGTTTTCAGGGCCCAAGTTTCTATGGGAACAGGAAGTGCTACCTACACCTAGGCCTTCAACCGAGCTGCTCACAGGTGATCCCGAAGTTAAATCGATTCAAGTGTTTGCAACTCACGTCAGTGACTGGAACGACATTCTAAGTCGCCTGAACCGGTTTTCTACCTGGACTATGCTTGTTAAGGTGGTTGCAAGAATCAAAAGACTAGGATCTAAGCTAAAATATCACGGCGAAACTGTTACTGTCGATGAACGTAGGAGGGCTGCTGAGGTGGTGATTCAGCTCGTCCAACAGCAAGCCTTTCCTCAAGAGCTAAAGGCACTGAAAGGGAGCACTCATGGGAAGACAATTCCAAAATCCAGTCCTCTTCTTTGTCTCGACCCCTTTCTGGATGGGGGACTTCTTCGTGTTGGCGGAAGACTTAAGGGATCATCCCTCAGTCAAGAACTAAAGCACCCCATCATTCTCCCAAAGGACAGTCACATCACCAAGCTTATCCTGTCACACTACCATGCCCAGATCTGCCACCAGGGTCGGAGCCAGACCTTAATGGAACTCAGGTCAAATGGATTTTGGGCTATTGGTGGGAGTAAACTAGTCGCCAGGTTAATACATAGATGTGTGAAATGTCGGAAGCTCAGACGACCAGTTGAGGAGCAACGAATGTCTGAACTCCCCAGAGAACGCTGTGAAGTCTCAGCTCCCTTCATGTTCTGCGGTATGGATTGCTTCGGCCCATTTATCACCAAGCGAGGTCGCAAAGAGAGCAAAAGATATGGACTCATCTTCACTTGCCTGTCTTCTCGAGCAGTCCATCTTGAAATGCTTGAGGACATGTCCACGGACGCCTTCATTAATGCTTTAAGGTGTTTTATTAGCCTTAGAGGAGCTGTTTGCCAACTCCGCTGTGATCAGGGCACAAACTTTGTGGGGGCGAAGAATGACTTCAAGGAAGCCCTCAAGCAATGTGACACAGAGGCACTGGAAGCCTTTCTGTCGGATAAACAGTGTGAGTTCATTCTCAATGCGCCTTCAGCGAGTCACACAGGCGGTGTGTGGGAGCGACAAATTCGGACCATCCGCAATGTGCTGAATGTTACGATCGCTCAGTGTCCTGGTAGACTAGATGATGCCTCCCTTAGAACGCTGTTCTATGAAGCTATGGCCATTGTAAACAGTCGCCCATTAAATGTTGAAGGAATCAATGATCCTATGGCACCAGAGCCCTTGACTCCAAACCACCTGATCCTGATGAAAGCTAAAGTCGCCTTGCCACCTCCCGGAAAGTTCGTAAAGGAAGATATGTACGCCGCAAAAAGATGGCGCAGAGTACAATATTTAACTGAACAGTTCTGGAGCCGGTGGAAGAAGGAATACCTCCTGAATATATCCATTAGGCAAAAGTGGCATGTACGGCGACGCAACTTGAAAGTGGACGACATAGTCATCATAAAGGAAGATACACTCCCAGGAATCAGTGGCAACTAGGGCGAGTGGTTGAAACTACAGAAGGGTCAGATGGCTTAGTTCGTCGGGTAAAGGTACAAATTGGGGAGCGGAAAGTAACACAGAAACAGAACCCCCGATGTAAGCCCTCAATCATTGAAAGGCCCATCCAAAAGCTGGTGCTCCTCCTTGAAAACAATTAACGGTCTGTAGTACACTCAAGTACACTTACATCAGACATGTTGGTTTATTGATTTTATTCAAGGTGTCCCTATTTTGTTCTGTAGCTCCATGCTTAGGCAGTTATAGAACTCTAGAAATCATGTATGAGTAACTGTTTTGTTTTCCATGCTGAGTTCATTTATCATAACATGATTTGGTGGGAGTGTAAGTGGCCACTGGAGGCCGCTAGAGGTAGTATATTCTTAGTGAGGTAATTCATGTGACTGGGTTGGAGGCTGTGCACCCAGGAACCTGTATAACTAATAATTCGATTTGCACTTGCCTGACTTCTCTCATCTCCGAAGATCAGGGACATGTAAGTTGACTCTTAAACTGTGTAAATTGTGAAATCCTGGTGCTCTTCACTTTACAATATTAAGTAGTTCATGTATTTCCATTTTCATGCGTTTTTGGTGAAGTTTGCTTTGTCTTATTTCCACACATGTGTTGCTGTTTTAGTTCAGAGACCTTCAAGCTAGCGGCTAATTCCGAAAAGCAGCAAATCTAAAATTTGCACCCTTGGTGAGCGGAGTAAGGTGTGTATCATTTGGCTCTATGTATAATAGGACTTCAAGGATGTAAAATGTCAATTTTGACTGTTACTGGAAATTATTTTTGTTGTTTATCTTGTACCATGAAAGTGTATAAGTTAAAGGAGACAATTATTGTCTTTGGTGTTATTTAAATAACTTCAAAGGTCACTTGATTTGCATTGTACATGTACAAATGCATCTT
>NW_024121555.1:4556636-4574249 GCF_016745375.1 Pimephales promelas
ATGAGGAATTTGTAGCGGTAAATGAGAGCGAACAAGTAAAGGAGATAAAAGACATTAATGAATTGGCAGAGGAGGAGTGTCCAACAAATGGTCACCACTGGTTCATTACGTATGTTTGAACGTGACATATCCCGTGACAGGGAACAATTTCAATTAAAATTCTGCTTGTCATTGCCTCTTGTCGCCAGATATGTGTTAATGTATCCCTCCATCCATCTTTATATTAGGCTACTCGGCTTGAAAAAACACACTAATGATAAAGATCAATCCTCCTGTTTGTCACTGTTGTAATTGTTCAGTGTATTCGGTGCTAATGTGGCAGCCTATAATATTAAGGTCTGGCTAATCCAATCCATTAACCGCCCACACTGCAATCATTTTTTTTTCACAGGACTATGTCATTTTCATCCATTAACTGTTGTACAAAAAATGTCCTACTAAATTTCCAAACTGCTATCCCGTCTGACAAAAAAAAAAAAGAAGAAGCCGGGAATGCAGCCAGCTTACTGATTACCCTCCCATATGAATACCCTCTTAAACCCAGTGCTTTAGAAGACCTTAGCTCTTCAGTGAGACACTGTGAGACTACTGTGTTGATTAGATGTATAACGACAACCCTCAGAAGATATTTAAACAGCATTTACTGATAAGAATGAAACGTTAAGTCTTGGAGGGCTAGATCTGCTACGTTGATGTTGCTATATAAGTGACGGCTACTGCCGAAACATGTACATAAATACAACGGAAAGACTGTGCGCTGCTGCAAGGAAAGTACGGAGAACCCCTTATCTAGTCTAGGCAGGTGGTGCTGGGGAATGGGGAGGGCTAGAAAAATTCTAGTTGAGCTGGTTCGGGAAAGAAATGAATATGTTATGTAGATATAGAACAAAGAGATACACACACACACACACTGACAAGTAGCACTGATGTAGAAAC
This sequence comes from Pimephales promelas, assembly GCF_016745375.1. The sequence continues at coordinate 4,557,573 of NW_024121555.1, forward strand.
GTGTTAAGGCTATACTGCTGCAGAATACTAGTAACAAGTTAACACGCTGTAGAGATGTTCTACTTTAGAAATGTAGGCCTATCCAATAACACCAACTATTGCAATTATAACACCACAATGCTGCACTTATGTCATACTTTGACTTTGTCTCACTGAAGAGATACAGCAGGGTTCCTCAACTCCGGTCCTGGGGACCCACTTCTCGGCACATTTAAAAAAAAAAAAAAAAAAAAAAACTTTTTGCAGACTTTTATTCAAGTACTTCTGTGATCATTTGAATATTTGTAATGCAGAAAGAAATAATGATACATGGTTGACAAGACTGTTTGTGAATCGTCATTGCCGAACCTTTAATCAATGTGTTTTAGGCGAACAAAGCAAACATTAAAAACAAAAATAGTATTTTCAAGAAACTGGGACATACTCTGCCAAGGTATAACCATCTTCCATTTTGCCAAGTGATCAGAGTTAAAAAAAAAAAAAAAAATGCTGGGAAACCACTGAACTTCACGACACGTAACATGACACCCTACAAAAGTGATAATTCATAGGCTGTCTGTCACCTGCAAAACAATAATAACGTTTTAGAGAAGAAAAAAAATCATCCACGGATTTTCAAAGTTACTACATAGTTCCGACTTTCGAAACTATAGAAAATATAGTGGAGTGAAAAGTATGATATTTGTCTTAAAGGGATAGTTCAATTTGAAATTAATTCAACAGTATTTATATCGTTTTTATCTCTTGTAACCACAGCCACAAAGTGTGGACGTGGCTGTGGTTACAAAGAGGTAAAATCTATATAAATACCGTTCATTTTCTCACACAAACCACTTGTTTTCGTCTTAGGCCATCGATGTGTACTTATATTTACGAGTCATTGAATCATGTTTAATTTGGACTTCTCTGTGCATGCTCTTTGTGGTGGACCCATAGACCTCCATTATATGACTGATAGACACAAACGGTTTGACCTAAAATATAAAAATTGAAATACTGTGGAAACAAAGACACCTACATCTTGGATGCCCTTGAGGTAAGCTTAAACATATCAAAAATTAATTTCAAAGTGAACTATCCCTTTAAGTTAAGTCACATGTTTACAGAAAAAAATAATCCTGAAATAAGTTTGATTAAGTACAGTACTCTAGTAAATGCACTTTGTTACTGTATGTGTGTGTGTGTTGGGGGGGGGGGGTCATGTCCCCATTTAGGGGGATACACGGGTTTCTGACATTGCGGGCGCTGAGTGGGTGGATCACGTGGATCGGACACGAAAAACCTCTTGCCTCTTGCGGAAAAGCAGCATTAAAGATTCACTCTGCTTTGGGAGTGAGCTCTTTCATCCTCCTCCAAATTTAATGTGGGACTAAGAATTCACTTCCAGCAATCTCCTTGCATCAACATGGGCTTAACACAATGCCATTCAAGTACAGCGGCACTCTGATGTATTGGTACTTGGTCTGAATAAATAACCCATTCCTCAAATACCATAGAGAATCTGGTTACAAAGTAAGAAGATGGGATAGATAAGACTTGTGTAATATAAATTACAATAAATTACTGAAGCTGTTTAATGTAATGTAAGTCATGGATGAGACGATTTTCAACAGTGGTGTTGTCCCCTATTAGTTAAAACGTACCTATTTCTGAACGAATGACACAGAGCATTTTGTTTTCATTAATCTCTGACACAAAAGCTGCTCTTGAGACAGAATGGTACATGACATTTGTCACAGTACCTGCTGTTTTATTACCTCAGGGAGGAGAGCTCCTCATGCAATTCTGGGACTACAAAAATTCTGCCTAAAAACCTAACTAATATTGATCGCCAGCAAGTGTTAAGGACAGGTTTACTCAACAGACCATGACAATGGCCTATAACCTAAATCCATTAGTGTTCTGCGAATTGTGCTCAGTTATATAACACTCACATCCCTATCTGAATATGAATTTAATGAGTGTTGCGGCAAACACTTTGTGTGTGTTTCATGCCTTTGCTGAAATGCAAACAAATAATTAATCTCCAGTTGGCATGCAGTATTTCTGATAAGTGATGGTGATGTTAGTAAATAAGAGCAAAAACAACATGCAAATGACACTTGTAATATATGGTTTGAGTTTCTTCCAGCTGAACAAAGCTTAGTGGCATTTCAAGAGATGTAACAACTCAAGATATGAATTCACCATGATAAATGTTCAAATTCTGAATTACAAATTGAACCATACGGAAGTGGAGCTGAGATATAACTGACCACAACACTGAATAAACAGAGATAATCAAGAATCGCTTAACTAAGGCATACAGTCCAACACTGGCATTATTACAGGTATCAAGCCCAGCTATTCCACATTCAAACTGAGAGATACAAAGCATCAGTCCAAGATCGACACCTAGTGTTCACAGTATGAAAATGCAAAAGGCATCAACCTATCAGCTTTTATTGTGATGAGAGTGTATTATGCAGTTCCATTAGCTGAGCCAGCAATATGCCATAACACTATCAAACTATGTTTATTGCTAATGATTTTATGCCCACTGCATAACATGTAAACATCAACGCCATGATGCAGAGGGAACAGAGCAACCAGTTCAGTGCTGAAATGTTTTAACAGCATCAGTCAAGTATACTGTATATTGCATGTTCACAAGAATTTCCTAACATAATAATAATAATAATAATAACAACAACAACAAACTATCAGTCAAACGTTTTGGATTGGTACAATTTTTTAATGTTTTTTAAAAGAAGTCTCTCCTAGCCAAGGCTACATTTATTTGATTAAAAAAAACAAAAACAGTAATATTGTGAAATTGTTATACTTTAAAACGGCTGTTTTCTACATGAATATATAGTAAAGTGTTATTTATTCCTGTGATCAAAGCTGAATTTTCATCATCATTACTCTAGTCTTCAGTGTCACATGATCCTTCAGAAATTATTCTAATATGATGATTTGATACTCAATAAACATTTCTCGTTATTATCATGTTGAAAACAGTTATTTACATTTTTATTTCAGGATTCTTTGATGAATAGAAGTTCAAAAGAACAGCATTTATCTGAAATCAAAAGCTTGTTTAACATTAAACACTACTGTTCAAAAGTTTGGGGTAAGTAACAATTTTTATTTTAAATTTTGGGGGAAAGAAATAAAAAATATCAATAATTTTATTCGTCAAGTTACAGTACAGAAAGTTACATATTTCAGATATTATATTTCAAATAAATGCTGTTCTTTACAACCATCAAAGATTCCTGAAAAAACTGCTACTCAACTGTTTTTAACATTGATAATAATAATGAATATTTTTTGAGCATCAAATCATCATTTTAGAATAATTTCTGAAGGATCATGTGACACTAAAGACAGCAATGATGATGAAAATTCAGCTTGTATCAACCGACTGCTTCAAACAATTCAGGATTTAAAAATAGTTGTTATACTGATAGTACTCTGAACTTACTTAATTTGAGTCCACTGAATTTATATAGCTTAATATAAAACTGCAAACGACCAAAAATAGTGTAAAATCAATACAGAATTAATTAAAAATATGACTTTAACTAAGTTATGCAGTTTGTATTTAGCAAACAATAGCACACATGTATGTGCTAATGTAAGGAGACTGTCACTGCATTGTTACTGCATTACTTTAAATAAAGCAACAGGCAGCATAACATTAGTGTTTCTCTGCTCATCTTTGACTGAAGCACAGGCTCCACTCTACAGTACAATGGTGACCCACAAAACTCATTAATTAAACTAACAGGTCTCACCTATATCATCTTATGCAAAAACACATAAACACTTCAGTTTAATATTTGCTCTCCTTATCAGTTATTGACTTCGCATAACTTTTTTCATAGAAATTAACTTCTTTCGTTTAGTAAATCTGACTGATAGTACATTTGACAGTATATTACTGTTTTCTTTGATTTTATGGTAATCTATTTGGCAGCTGTTTTATTTACACAGTTGATTACTGTTAAAATACGCTTCTCTCTGTTTTTTTTTATTTGACACATTTAACCCTTTTAACCCCACTGCAAAACTTTCTGTTTTAAATTAACACTTGTGTGTCCACACTACAGAGTGTTGGAGTAACACTGAAGCAGCTTTGAAGTTAATTATATAATTTAGTGATTAATTAACTGAAGACTGAGCATTAGTGATGAACACCTGATGTTAACAAGCAGAATCACTGAAGGACAAAGGAACAATAAGAAGATAAAAAAGTGAAACACAAGAACTACAACTGACTTCAGTCACAGAAAACATAAAGACCCTGTCCACACAGAGACGTGTTTTGTGAAATGATGATGTCATCACACCACGTGTCAGCATTAGTCACACACTGCTACGTCACACGTAACAGCAACAACAATGACTTAGCAACAACACAGACTTGATGTCTGTGTGTGTTTGGCTGATCTAGAAGTTCTGCATAAAGTTTTTCAGATTTTCTGGTTGTCTAAACTCCAATAGATCTCAATCTGTAAAATCAAAGTGATGGCATAATCAAAAATACTATGAGTCTAATGAGACAACACAATAATGACACCATAATAACGAGTCTAATGAGACAACACAAGAGATCAGTGAATGGGGCCACTATAGATGATTGTCATATGATTGACTAGATTGTCAATGGTGTAGCAATGTATGAAGCACAGCTCTCATCAGCTTTCTGTTGGTCAAAGAAAGGGAATCCCCCTGACCGATTTGAACCCGTTGTGAAATCTGAGGAAATTTTCCGTCCTCGAGCGAAATTCAGATCACGTGGATTCCTATTGAAATGACTAGATTTCGCCTGTGAACATTCGCTGAACTGTGATGTGACCACATCTTAATATAGGCACAGAAAAACGATACTTTATGTTAATGCTGTAATCTTCTCAAATATGTTTAGACACTCATCTAGACCGGACCTTCATATGTTAAACTGCTGCTTCTTTAAATGTTCTGTACTGTGCGTGCTTTTTTTTTTTTGGTCAGGGCAGTGCCTTAGATATGTAACATACTATCTGTCACGAATCGCGCCTCTGTGGCTCTCTCCGCTCAACCCAGAGCTCCGTCTCCTGAGTATTGAACTTCATTACCCATAAGCCCCGTACCTAGGTCTAATCACCGTCACAGGTGTTCCTCATTTCACCTCTCCATATAAACAGCCCTCAGACTCTCTATCAGTGCGAAGTCTTGTTTTGCCCCGGCGACATTTCTGAGCGTTTCTACTGTTATCTGGATTTCCTGTTTATTGACCCGTGACTGTTCTAGGACTCAGATTCTCTGTTTGCTGCCTGCCCTGACCCTTGCCTGTTATCTCTGGATTCTGATTATTGCCGCCTGTCCTGACATCTGCCTGGTATCGTTTATGCTCTGGATTATCTGTTATGTCTTATGCTGATCATTGACCATTGCCTGTCTGACTACTCTTAATAAACTTACTGCATATGGATCTGCACGCTTCTGACTCATCGTTACACTATCATACAGTGCACAACCAAGCATTCCTTCAAAAAAAAAAAAAAAGTTATATATAAACAATATGAATGTAAGCCAGAGGAGAACTGGCCCCTGACTGAGCCTGGGTTCTCCCAAGGTCCATCCAATCTGATGGAGTTTTGGTTCCTTGCCACTGTCGCCTTGCTTTTGGCTTGCTTAGTTGGGGTTATTTAATATTTAATATTTAACAATATTTTTGATCTGTGTTGTACTACTTTCATGTTATCACTGTGAAGCTGCTTTGATACAATCTGTATTGTGAAAAGCGCTATATAAATAAATGTGTCTTGACTTGACTTGACTAGATGATGACTGTAACCTTTAACAAACGGTCACTGTCATCTGATCTGTTTTTTTTTTCTTTTTTTTCAGTTGTTTTGCCATAACAAATGTATTTTAAAGACACAGCAAAAGAAAAACTAATGTTCAAGAGTTAAAACTCCAACTAAAGCAATCACAATCATGGTAACATCAAATGAAAATAAAAATACATCTTAACCTCTGTCACCTTTTAATAAGATCTCCTGTAGACGCCTGACAGAAATAAAATAAAACTGGTTAGTATAAGTGAAGCCGGTAATGTTGTTTGTGGAGTTTAATCCTCTACTGCTAAGATATTAAGAGATTTAATGTATTTTATCTTTAGTTGATTTCATCTCTTTTTTTCTGTTCTTCTTGTTCCTCTTTCAGTGATTCTGCTTGTTAACAGCAGGTGTTCATCAAAAATTAACTTCAAAAATTTACTGAATTAACTATGAAATTATTTAATCAGTCAAATGGACTAAATTAGTCAACTAGGGAATAGTGAATGAGGGTAAAGGGTGTGATTTCGAAAACAGCCCTCGAGTGTCAATAACCAACTGTCATTGTGCATCATCAGTCGGAACTAACCATAGAGCAGAGCCGTTGGAAGAGATTTTAAATTTAAATTTCGAACGGGTCTGAGTTTACGTACGCATTGAATATTCTTAAATATTGTTATTAGTATACAAACTAGAGTATTTATGAACGGTTTGGGGTGATGAATGTTTCTATAGGCCTATATGATTTTAAATTAGAAAGGAAAGTACAACATTTAATTAAGTTATATCATTATCTCCGCAACCCTGTTGTTGCATTTCTTTGATGACGTTTCAGGGCATTCCAAAAGAGTGATTATTGACAGCGAAGTCCACTTCAACTGATGTACCCTGTTCAGGGAGTAGGGAGCAGTGAACACTGCGTAGGGACCCTGTCGAATGGAACCCACCTTTAGAGAATGTGTGTGTGTGTGTGTGTGTGAGAGAGAGAGAGAGAGAGAGAGAGAGAGAGAGAGAGAGAGAGAGAGAGAGAGAGAGAGAGAGAGAGAGAGAGAGAGATGCACACATTTGACAGTTGAGATTCAAATTCATGAACATTCTGTCAATGTACATCTGCTTTTTTGCCTACACTTTCGTTTTACTGATCGCACATTGGAGAAACCATAGCACACAACTCCTCAATAAACCAGTCGATTTAGAACCTCATTCATGGGTCTTTTACAAACGGTGCGGCATGAGTTATGCTCTGAAGTTTTGTCCAGAAGAATAATAATAAGCATAAGGAATAAAAAGCACCACAAATAAATACATGTAAAAAAATATGGTACACTTATTTTGAACTCTCCCAAGACATATGAACAAATTGAACTGAAGGGAGGAGTGATAACTCATTACATCTGGCAGATATGGTGATCTGTGCATGATGGCTCCTGAACATGCTCTTGAGAAATGCTGTCCTGGTTTCAAAACCCAGTTTAGTCATGGGGCCATAAGCAATCAAAACCTGAGGAGCAAGGCACCCCTGTGATGGAACACAAAGTGTTATATCAGCACATTTTGCTCATCACATGCCAATGGCAAGGGAGAAGGTGAACCCTGAATAAATATACCCAACCCATACCTCTCGCAGCGCCATCAATTAGACAATATGTCATTGTTGCAGGATTCATATGAAATGGGTGCAGTAAGATGTGGCTGCATGCTACACAAATGATCAAAATATAACTTTTGACCAGAAGATACTGTATACAGTCCAAAGTTGGACATTTAAACCTGAAAGCGTTATGATTTGGAAAAATGTAAAACAAAACTTGATGATGTAAAATTAATAATAAACCATTAGATTGATCAGATCAGATGTTCTTGTTTCCACTGAAGGACACAGAATGTGAACATTCTCTAATGTCCTAAACATTATAAAGCCCCCCCTACACCTACCATAACCCTACCCAAAAAGTATGTATTTATCAAATAGGGGTAGGGACTTTCATTTAATAAATATAATAATTTACACTTAATATGTTATTATTGCATTCTCTTTTATAGTGTACTCAAATACTGAGGTGAAAATAGTTTATTATTTTAAGTTAATTTATCTTCAATAAATGTGAAGAAAATATGTGGAATTAAAGTTCCTAATGATTATTTAAATATTAAGTACTTTACATAAACTTTTTTATGTACACTTTTTACATATTTTCTTCATGTTTATTGAAAATGAATGCCTTTCCCATCTGATACACGATGGGAAAAGGGAGAAGACTCGGGTCAATCGGGTCAAAAGTATCTGCAATGCACCTTACTCTCTACACCACTGCTGGTCTTGTACTTCGTCTGGCCCAACCAAACATTGGTGGGTGGAGTTTGTGTTAATAATCTCTGCCAAGAAGGCAAGCTATTTGCACTAAGTGTAAATAGACACTAAGATAGTGTCTAATGAAAAAGATGTGATAGATGTGATACTGATAGTGAAAAAGATATACTAAATCTGCAAAGTGACATTCCCTATACTAAGGAATGGATGTGTGTAAGTGGCCACTGGAGGCCGCTAGAGGTAGTATATTCTTAGTGAGGTAATTCATGTGACTGGGTTGGAGGCTGTGCACCCAGGAACCTGTATAACTAATAATTCGATTTGCACTTGCCTGACTTCTCTCATCTCCGACGATCAGGGACATGTAAGTTAACTCTTAAACTGTGTAAATTGTGAAATCCTGGTGCTCTTCACTTTACAATATTAAGTAGTTCATGTATTTCCATTTTCATGCGTTTTTGGTGAAGTTTGCTCTCTCTTATTTCCACACATGTGTGTGCTGTTTTAGTTCAGAGACCTTCAAGCTAGCGGCTAATTCCGAAAAGCAGCAAATCTAAAATTTGCACCCTTGGTGAGCGGAGTAAGGTGTGTATCATTTGGCTCTATGTATAATAGGACTTCAAGGATGTAAAATGTCAAATTTTGACTGTTACTGGAAATTATTTTTGTTGTTTATCTTGTACCATGAAAGTGTATAAGTTAAAGGAGACAATTATTGTCTTTGGTTGTTATTTAAATAACTTCAAAGGTCACTTGATTTGCATTGTACATGTACAAAATGCATCTTGATGTACTGTAAATGAGGTGAGGATTTTGTTTGCGAATTTGTGTCTAAAGGTTCATTAATCAGCTATTTGTGTTTACTTATAGTTTTCACGGTGCTCACGCTGATTTGGATGAATAAAAATTACTGCACCCGTTTGAGACTCTCTGCCATTTATTAAGGAGCCAAGGGCTGCAACAGTGAAAACTTATCGCGGAGTCATCCACCAATGCAGACGTCTTCATCAGCCAGTGGACACAAGATCATCCGATGTTTGCACGCCAATATATGGATGCCACAGCTGCAGTGAGAGATTTTGTCTAAGTGGGTAAATCCAATCACAGATACACATACAGGAGCACTACATTAAAGTCAACGGGTTTTAAAGGACTATGTGCTCAGCTAATTCATTACATGGGACATTGGACCTCTAGAGAAATCAAGAACTGCCATATTCTAAATAATTCCAAGAAGGGTTTTGGATGTGTAACACAAAATACGCTAAATGCTAGCTAGACCCATAAGGTTGACCAGTACAAAGTCTAAGAGTGTGGCTAAGGTCAACGTTATCTGATAAGATTTAATTCCTGAACTAACAATATCTGAGGAGCAAAATTGTCTGTCACAAGACTATCAGCAGTATTGTTGTTTATGACTTTCAGTAGCTGTTTCTGTTTAAACCCCTTGATGTGTCCACAAAGTGTAAATGTCTGATGTGAGTGGTAATATATAGTTTTAAAGATAAGTTAAAGCCACCACTCATCCAAATTTGAGTCTAGACATAAAACACTCTAAGGCCTTAAAGTACAAACAGACCTACAAGATGTCATTACCTGCTGAGGAAATAGACAAGACCCCAGAAGCACAACAAGTCAGGTCAAGCTCCCGTGACCGTATTTTAACAACAAAGGGTCAAGAATTACATGATCAGGAAGCAAAGAGGAATGAAAAGGCATTCAACAAAGCGTATGATTCTTGGAAAAATTCGGCAAAGGAATTCAGAGTTAAATTGAAGGCTTTCTGCTTGTCTGAGGACCTTGATAAAATTCAAACTAACATTAAGTCCAAACAAGCTATAGTGCATCAAAATTATGAGCCCATTCGACGCAACCATACCACTACTCCTGATATTGTCAAAAGAATGGATGCATGTGACACTCTTACAGCGGAGATTTGTGACCTTGTCAGTAAACGACTTGAGAACATAGATGAGGCTTTCAATGACCAACTAGAGAAAGAGAGGGTGAGAATGGCGCTAAATAAGGATGAGTATGAGTCAGTCTTTGGAAATACGAAAACAGAAACAGTAATTTCAGAGTCATCACAAGGATCAGGCAACTACTCAAGCGCCACCTCCAGGTCCTCTAGCAAACGTGCAGATGCAGAAGCCGAACTGGCCGCCAAGGTAGAACAGGCAAAAGCCATGCAAAAAATACACCTTCAACAGGCGAGACTCGACAAACTGGAGAGTGAATGGAAACTCAAGGAAACACAGATGCTAGCAGAAATCAAACAAAAGGAGGTTGAAATGAAACTAAAGCTAGAAGAGGAAAAAACAAGGTTACAACAGCTACAAGCGGACAATGAAGTGAAGGTAGCAGCAGCTCGGGTGAGAGCGTACAACAATTTTGATGGTGCTGAAAGCTTTGAGGAGGAGCCTGACCAAAAAACTCAGTATAGTGGGCACAATGCTGGACTCAGAACCCCACTAAATCCACAAGCAATGCCATTCCAGCCTCATCCTGCACACTCAGAGGTGCCAGTAGCTCAGGAGGTCAGCCTAGCCCAGGCAATTGCAAGCTCACTTACCCTAAGCCGTCTACCTGTCCCGGAACCAACCACGTTTACTGGTGATCCCTTGAGGTTCATACACTGGAAGATATCCTTTATGGCTCTTATCGACCAGAAGCCGCTCCCAGCTAGCGAAAAAATGCTCTATCTAAAGAGTTATCTTGCTGGTGAAGCACGCAAAGCCGTTGAAGGATTTTTCTACCGAAATTCAGAGAAGGCTTATCAAGGTGCCTGGGCAGTCTTACAAGATAGGTACGGAAGCCCATTTATTGTCCAAAGGGCCTTCAGAGACAAGCTCATGAAGTGGCCAAAGATAGCTGCAAATGACCCCATTGCATTAAGAGAGTTTGCAGATTTCCTTCAAGGTTGTGTTGAGGCCATTCCTCATGTTAAGGGCCTGGGTATTCTAAACGATTGCGAGGAAAATCACAAGCTCCTTAAAAAGCTGCCTGAGTGGATGGTGCGCAGATGGAGTCGTATTGTTGTGGAAGAGCTAGACAGATCTGGAGACTATCCAAGTTTTGTGCATTTCACAGAGTTTATGCAGACCGAAGCTCGTATAGCTTGTAACCCTATTGCCTCCCCCCTTTTGATGAACGTTAAAGGCACGGACGAGAGGCTTTCAAAGAGAGCCAAGGTGCTCAACACAAGCACTCAAATGAAAAACTCCACCTCAGGAACTCTGAAAAACTCCAACTCAGGAACTCTGGAAAACGTGAAACCAAGGCCACCTTGCTTAGTTTGTAAAGACGAAACACATGGTGTTGTTAAGTGTCCAACCTTTGCAGCAAAGACTACAGATGAAAAGAAGGCCTTTATCCATGAAAACCACCTGTGTTTTGGGTGCTTAAGAAAGGGTCACACAACCAAAGACTGTAAAAGGCGACACACCTGCAGTACATGTGGTAGACGTCATCCAACCTGCTTGCACCTAGAAAGAAACACAAACCCTGGCGGATCTGCAAGCAATGATCCTGTAGCTACAGGAGACCATGGAAGCAAGGAAATTCACAAGGTAATGGCCCATGCATTGACACAGCACGTTTCTGCCACCTCTAGCATTGTTCCAGTTCTTGTGTCATCAACAACAGAGCCCCAGAAAGAAATTCTCACTTATGCTCTACTCGACACACAGAGCGACTCAACGTTCATCTTGGAAGATTTGGTCACCGAACTAAATGTGAACACTCAGCCAGTTCAACTTAAACTCAGCACAATGACAGCTGTCAACACAGTCATAGCAAGCAAGAGTGCGTATGGTCTACAAGTTCGGGGACTTAACTCTGACACTTACATCCAACTACAGCAGACCTACACACGAGACTTCATTCCAATCGACAAGTCTCACATTCCTACAAAAGGTACAGCGCTTCAGTGGCCTCATCTGAAACATCTTATAAACAAGTTACATCCACTCCAAGATTGTGAGGTTGGACTGCTAATTGGTTATGATTGCCCGTCAGCACTAGCTCCCTTGGAGGTCATCACAGGTGGTGAAAATGAACCTTTCGCGCAAAGGACAATGCTTGGCTGGAGCATTATAGGGTCCGCCAATCCCCACTTGGATAGACAAGGAAACGAGAGCTTTGTGCATCGTGTTGCAGTGAAAGAGGTGCCAGTGGCCACCGATGTGCTGAAAATACTGGAATCGGACTTCAACGAGAGGAGCTATGAAGACAAGTACGTTTCACAGGATGACGTTCATTTTATTCAGCTCCTTAGTGATAACATTAAGCAGAAAAGAGATGGACATTTTGAGATTCCCCTTCCATTCAAGGGCAGTTGTCCGCCGGCTCTCCCTAACAATAAGAAGCTGGCTACTGTTCGGCTGCAACATCTAAAGAAGAAGTTAAAGGCCAACAAACAGTATTTCGACCATTACACCGCCTTCATGGAAGAAACTATCAAGAAAGGTGATGCAGAGCCAGCTCCTCCATTATTGGATGGAGAAACTGTGTGGTATATTCCACATCACGGAGTGTACAACCCCAGGAAGCCAGGCAAATTAAGAGTCGTGTTTGATTGCTCGGCAAAGTTCCGGGGGATTTCCCTAAGCGACACTTTACTCACAGGCCCCGACCTAATTAACTCTTTAGTAGGAGTCCTTTGTCGCTTTAGAAGAGAAGCAGTTGCTGTGATCTGTGACATCGAGAGGATGTTCTACCAGTTCAGCGTCTCACCAGAAGTTCGCAACTACCTAAGGTTCCTTTGGTGGGAGGGTGGAGTGTTAGAAACAGAACCGCAGGAATATAGAATGACAGTCCACATTTTCGGTGCGGCGTCCTCCCCTGGATGTGCCAATTTTGGTCTCAAGTATCTGGCACAGCAACACAAAGTTGACCACCCGACAGCTTCAGTATTTGTGGAGAAGAACTTCTACGTGGACGATGGGCTAACCAGTGTTCCAACAATCAAGGAAGCTAAGGAACTAATTGTCGAAGCACAAAAACTGTGCAAAACTGCAGGTCTACGTCTGCACAAGTTTAACTCAAATCAAAAAGAGGTCCTCTCCTGTGTGGCACCCTCAGAAAGGGCAGTAGCCACTGATCCTCTCAACCTTAATCCAGACGCAACACCAGAAGGACACATACTGGGCATTCAGTGGTCATCAGAAAATGACACATTCAGCTTCAACATTGACGCAAAGGACCACCCCCCAACTCGCCGTGGTCTATTGTCAGTCGTCGCATCTCTGTATGACCCGCTCGGGTTTGTAGCTCCCTTCACCTTGAGTGGCAAGTGCATCCTGCAGGAGCTATGTCGTAGAGGTATTGGATGGGACGATCCTATTCCTGAGAACTTGCGTTCACGGTGGGAGGAGTGGAAGAATGGTTTACAGAGGTTAAAGGAAGTTGCCATACCCAGATGTTACCATCCTCAGAACTTTGGTAAAATTGTTAGGGTGGAACTGCACCATTTCTCAGATGCCAGTAACACAGGATATGGTTCATGTTCCTATCTGAGATACAAAAACGACAAGGACGAGGTTCATTGCAGTCTTGTAATGGCCAAAGCGAGGGTTGCACCTACGAAGATCACGAGCATCCCAAGATTGGAACTCTCTGCCGCAGTCACCGCAGCCAGGATGAGTATTATGCTGAAGGCAGAACTCGAGATGAAAATTGAACAAGAACTCTTCTGGACAGACTCACAAGTAGTGCTGGCTTACATCAACAATGAGGCACGAAGGTTCCATGTGTTCGTGGCAAACCGTGTTCAATTGATAAGAGAGATTACAGACCCAAATCAATGGAACTACGTAGATACAGCACAAAACCCAGCTGACCACGCCTCTAGAGGTCTTCATGCAGCAGACATCTCTTCGACTCGCTGGTTTTCAGGGCCCAAGTTTCTATGGGAACAGGAAGTGCTACCTACACCTAGGCCTTCAACCGAGCTGCTCACAGGTGATCCCGAAGTTAAATCGATTCAAGTGTTTGCAACTCACGTCAGTGACTGGAACGACATTCTAAGTCGCCTGAACCGGTTTTCTACCTGGACTATGCTTGTTAAGGTGGTTGCAAGAATCAAAAGACTAGGATCTAAGCTAAAATATCACGGCGAAACTGTTACTGTCGATGAACGTAGGAGGGCTGCTGAGGTGGTGATTCAGCTCGTCCAACAGCAAGCCTTTCCTCAAGAGCTAAAGGCACTGAAAGGGAGCACTCATGGGAAGACAATTCCAAAATCCAGTCCTCTTCTTTGTCTCGACCCCTTTCTGGATGGGGGACTTCTTCGTGTTGGCGGAAGACTTAAGGGATCATCCCTCAGTCAAGAACTAAAGCACCCCATCATTCTCCCAAAGGACAGTCACATCACCAAGCTTATCCTGTCACACTACCATGCCCAGATCTGCCACCAGGGTCGGAGCCAGACCTTAATGGAACTCAGGTCAAATGGATTTTGGGCTATTGGTGGGAGTAAACTAGTCGCCAGGTTAATACATAGATGTGTGAAATGTCGGAAGCTCAGACGACCAGTTGAGGAGCAACGAATGTCTGAACTCCCCAGAGAACGCTGTGAAGTCTCAGCTCCCTTCATGTTCTGCGGTATGGATTGCTTCGGCCCATTTATCACCAAGCGAGGTCGCAAAGAGAGCAAAAGATATGGACTCATCTTCACTTGCCTGTCTTCTCGAGCAGTCCATCTTGAAATGCTTGAGGACATGTCCACGGACGCCTTCATTAACGCTTTAAGGTGTTTTATTAGCCTTAGAGGAGCTGTTTGCCAACTCCGCTGTGACCAGGGCACAAACTTTGTGGGGCGAAGAATGAGTTCAAGGAAGCCCTCAAGCAATGTGACACAGAGGCACTGGAAGCCTTTCTGTCGGATAAACAGTGTGAGTTCATTCTCAATGCGCCTTCAGCGAGTCACACAGGCGGTGTGTGGGAGCGACAAATTCGGACCATCCGCAATGTGCTGAATGTTACGATCGCTCAGTGTCCTGGTAGACTAGATGATGCCTCCCTTAGAACGCTGTTCTATGAAGCTATGGCCATTGTAAACAGTCGCCCATTAAATGTTGAAGGAATCAATGATCCTATGGCACCAGAGCCCTTGACTCCAAACCACCTGATCCTGATGAAAGCTAAAGTCGCCTTGCCACCTCCCGGAAAGTTCGTAAAGGAAGATATGTACGCCGCAAAAAGATGGCGCAGAGTACAATATTTAACTGAACAGTTCTGGAGCCGGTGGAAGAAGGAATACCTCCTGAATATATCCATTAGGCAAAAGTGGCATGTACGGCGACGCAACTTGAAAGTGGACGACATAGTCATCATAAAGGAAGATACACTCCCCAGGAATCAGTGGCAACTAGGGCGAGTGGTTGAAACTACAGAAGGGTCAGATGGCTTAGTTCGTCGGGTAAAGGTACAAATTGGGGAGCGGAAAGTAACACAGAAACAGAACCCCCGATGTAAGCCCTCAATCATTGAAAGGCCCATCCAAAAGCTGGTGCTCCTCCTTGAAAACAATTAACGGTCTGTAGTACACTCAAGTACACTTACATCAGACATGTTGGTTTATTGATTTTATTCAAGGTGTCCCTATTTTGTTCTGTAGCTCCATGCTTAGGCAGTTATAGAACTCTAGAAATCATGTATGAGTAACTGTTTTGTTTTCCATGCTGAGTTCATTTATCATAACATGATTTGGTGGGAGTGTAAGTGGCCACTGGAGGCCGCTAGAGGTAGTATATTCTTAGTGAGGTAATTCATGTGACTGGGTTGGAGGCTGTGCACCCAGGAACCTGTATAACTAATAATTCGATTTGCACTTGCCTGACTTCTCTCATCTCCGAAGATCAGGGACATGTAAGTTGACTCTTAAACTGTGTAAATTGTGAAATCCTGGTGCTCTTCACTTTACAATATTAAGTAGTTCATGTATTTCCATTTTCATGCGTTTTTGGTGAAGTTTGCTTTGTCTTATTTCCACACATGTGTGTGCTGTTTTAGTTCAGAGACCTTCAAGCTAGCGGCTAATTCCGAAAAGCAGCAAATCTAAAATTTGCACCCTTGGTGAGCGGAGTAAGGTGTGTATCATTTGGCTCTATGTATAATAGGACTTCAAGGATGTAAAATGTCAAATTTTGACTGTTATTGGAAATTATTTTTGTTGTTTATCTTGTACCATGAAAGTGTATATGTTAAAGGAGACAATTATTGTCTTTGGTTGTTATTTAAATAACTTCAAAGGTCACTTGATTTGCATTGTACATGTACAAAAATGCATCTTGATGTACTGTAAATGAGGTGAGGATTTTGTTTGCGAATTTGTGTCTAAAGGTTCATTAATCAGCTATTTGTGTTTACTTATAGTTTCACGGTGCTCTCACGCTGATTTGGATGAATAAAAATTACTGCACCCGTTAGACTCTCTGCCATTTATTAAGGAGCCAAGGGCTGCAACAATGTGCGATATCTAAAACAATTAGATTTAAACGAGAGCTGTCAAATGTGTTGTTAGGAATTGCCAATGTTTTCTAAACCTGTCACTGA
>NW_024121555.1:4574749-4618554 GCF_016745375.1 Pimephales promelas
TCAAAATGCTCACAGTCAGAAACTCTCGCGCACGTCCGCCAGGGGGACTGGTTCATCTCTCTAGACCTGAAAGGACGCCTATTTTCAATCCAGATAAACCCTCATCACAGGCCATTCCTACGTTTCGCCTTCGAGGCCAAGTTTACCAGTATGCCGTTCTCCCGTTCGGCCTATCCTTAGCACCCCGTACGTTCACGAAGTGCATGGATACAGCGCTCGCCCCTGCGAAGTCAGGGGCTGCGCATACTGAATTATCTGGACGACTGGCTGATTCTAGCAGATTCCCAGACGGAGCTGCTGTCGCACCGGACAGTTCTCCTCAACCATCTGGAAGCGCTGGGACTCTCTGTCAACTGGACAAAGAGCTCTCTCCAGCCCAGTCAAACTATTTCGTTCCTTGGAATAGATTTGAACTCTCTCACGATGACGGCTCGCTTATCCACACAGCGCGCGCGGCGTGTTCAGCGCCTAGCCGCCTCGTTTCAGATGGGTACCCATACATCCCTGAAATCGCTTCAGAGGATGCTGGGTCATATGGCTTCAGCCTCCGCTGTGCTACAGCTGGGTCTTCTGCACATGCGCCCCCTTCAACTCTGGTTAAAGAGCCGCGTATCCCACCACGAGTGGACGACGGGCCGCCAGATGTTCAGGATTACTCAGACATGTATCACTGCACTGCAGCCATGGGCAGTAAGCGAGTGGTTTCAGAGGGGCGTTACCATGGGACCTTCTCTCGCCGGAAAGTTATCTCGACAGACGCATCCAACTCGGTTGGGGAGCTGTTTGCGAGGGCTCACCGGCCGCCGGCCAGTGGTCGAGCCACGAGAGTTCCTTACACATAAACTGTCTGGAAATGATCGCGGTCGAGAACGCGCTGCTGTGCTTCCTCCCGTGCATAAACGGTCACCACGTCCTGATTCGCTCCGACAATATGGCCGTGGTATCATACATCAACCGTCAGGGCGGCGTCAGATCCAAGAATCTCTTTCATCTGACACGCCGCATCCTATTGTGGTCCCAGAGTCACCTGCTATCGCTCAGAGCGACGCACGTGCCGGGCCATCTGAACGACGGTCCAGACAGGCTGTCCAGGAACCTGGTCTCCCCCGGAGAATGGTCCCTGCACACTCAAACAGTCCAAACACTGTGGCGCCTATTCTTCAGAGCGGAGATAGATCTTTTCGCGTCAGAAGAGAACGCTCACTGCCCAATATTCTTTTCAAAGAGCGAGGACGCGCTAGCCCAGGATTGGCCACGCCGCCCGCTCTATGCTTTTCCCCCGATTTCTCTGCTACCGCAGGTCATTCAGAGAATCAGGGACTCACGCCACTCGGTGCTCCTCATAGCCCCGCGCTGGGAGAATCAGATTTGGTTCCCGGAGCTAACGCGGCTGTCACAGACAGCCCCGTGGCCCATTCCAATCAGAGCAGATCTCCTCACTCAAGCCCGCGGCTCGATCTGGCATCCCCATCCACAGCGCTGGGCGCTTCATGCATGGGTGACCAACGACTACGCGTCGAATTGCCAGAAGGGGTTTTGAACACGATCAAACACGCCAGAGCGGATTCTACCAGAAAGCTCTATGCTGCAAAATGGTCTGTGTTCTCCAAATGGTGCACCGATAAGAATTTGGACCCACGGACGTGCGAGGTTTCGTCTTTGCTAGTGTTCCTTCAGGAGATGCTGGATAAGGGCAGGTCCCCATCCACTCTTAAGGTTTACGTGGCAGCCGTCGCGGCGTTCGTTGAACCCCGGCGCGCCCAGTCTCTGGGCAAAGACGAGCTAATCATCCGCTTCCTCAGGGGAGCCAGAAGGATGAACCCCCCTCGCCCCCTACGGTGCCGGTCTGGGATCTTTCTATAGTTCTAGAAGCTCTGAAAGCCCCACCGTTTGAACCACTTGAGTCCGTGGAGCTAAAATACCTCTCGTTAAAAACCGTTCTTCTGACGGCTCTCGCCTCAGTAAAACGTGTGGGGGACATTCACGCGCTGTCTTCGAGCGCCGCGTGCCTAGAGTTTGGACCGAGTGACTCCATAGTCATTCTAAAGCCTAGACACGGTTATGTTCCAAAAGCGATTGGTACCCCTTTCAGGGCGCAAGTGATCTCTCTATCGGCGCTGCCTGCATCCGATAGCGAACGTGACGCTGACCGCCTCTGCCCGGTTCGGGCTATCAGAGTGTACACTACACGCGTTGCCGCGTTCAGACGCTCGGAGCAGCTGTTTGTGTCGTTCGGTGGCCGCACCAAGGGACTAGCCGCCTCGAAACAGACCCTATCCAGGTGGATAGTAGACGCGATTGCCTCTGCTTATGCCGCTAAAGACCTGCCTTGCCCTCTGGGCATCAGGGCTCATTCCACCAGAGGCATGGCCTCATCGTGGGCATGGTCCTGCGGGATTTTCATCCACGACATTTGTGTGGCTGCGGGATGGGCCTCCCCCTCCACTTTTGTCAGATTTTATAACTTGGAAGTTCCAGCCTTACAGGCTAAAATTCTGGCGGTCTAGTACTCACAGCCCTCCTATAGAAGCCGCACTATCGGGAGTTCCATCACAACCGGCTCACCCCTTGTGTTCCCCTATGTGCTTATGCATTAGCCTACACATCACGGCCCGCCTTCGCCGGCCGCCTTGGGCGTTTTTGCACTAGATGATAACGGCCGCTATGCTGGCCGCCGTATTATCTTCATCCACTTATAGATTCCCCCGGTGTTTCCCCTGGGATGCTTAGTGGTTACTTAGCGCGCACGGCGTTGACCAGGTGTTCCCGTAGCGTAAGCTAGCTTACGCAATACGAGAGAACCTCTCGTAAGAGAACGAATCGGTTACCTAACGTAACCTCGGTTCTCTCTAGATGAGGGAACGAGTATTGCGTTCCCGGCCGTGCTTGCGCCACTAGCGTTTCGCTTCATGCTACAGAATCAACGAACGAGCTGGGAGAGCGACCTTTATACACTGTAGCCACGCCCCTTTTGGCGGGCTGTGACGCAGTAAGCGAGCGCCGTCCGCTCATTGGCCGCGGACTTAGCGCCGCTCTCCCATAGGTTCGTGCATTCTCTCTGAGCGAACCAATGAGCCGCTAGCTAGCCCGCTCATGGTCTGCCTCAGAAGAGACTGCGTTGACAATGATTACAAAATTATGGAATAATTTTTTGGCTTCAACTTCTCAGCAAAGATGAATCTTTCCCGTAGCGTAAGCTAGCTTACGCAATACTCGTTCCCTCATCTAGAGAGAACCGAGGTTACGTTAGGTAACCGATTCGTTCTACTTAGTTATTTTGGTGAAAGTAACTCAAAAGTAATACATGAGTAATGTAACGCATTACAATTCTGAGACAGTAATATTGTAAGGTAATGAATTACTTTTAAATAACAGTAACAAGTAATACCTAATGTATTACAGTTTGGAAGTAACTTGCACAACACTGAAATTAGCACATTGTACTTGCGATTAAAACTGGATGTTTGGGTGGACATTTTGAAGGTGTTGTTCCTATTTAAAAAAAAACAAAAAAACAACAACAATATTTGCCAATTGCTAGTTAGTTGTAGGGGTAATAGAGGGAGGGTCATTTACAGAGAGCATTTTGATTGGACAGATATCTGATTCATTACTATTGGAAATAGTGGAAATACATGCCTATGGTATATTTCTGCAAAATGGCAACCTAAAAATGTCTCCACAAGCACATCTATTTCAATGAACCTGGGTTTCAAAATTATATTAATATATATATATATATATATATATATATATATATTTTTTTTTTTTTCCTTGAGAGCTAAAAGTCAGTTTTGTCCTAAACACCTGAATGTAAAACTGCCAACATTTTATTTTACATTGGTTATTTTATGTATATAACTAGACATAGCTTTAGAAATTTTTAGAGTGGTTATTTGTCTATGAGTCAAGTCTGAGCAAACTTACAGTAATGACTGACTACAGTACTGAAACATCTTAATATGCTCGGACAGGCTGTTCTGATATGCAACACACAGGTTTCGTGAATGATAGGATCAAAAAAAGAGGCATAACAACTGTAATTCATATGGACACAAAGCTCAAAGTGAAGCACCAAGCAGACGTCTAAAGAGTCAGCCCTCTGTTCCTAATCTGTGTCTGAGAGGAGACGCTGTCATAGTTACTGCATTCTGACAAACCTTTTTTACTTATGATTAACGACTATAGTCGACTATACGCAGACAGTCAAATTACCTTGACATTAATGATTAATCAATGGCAAACATTTTCAAACAACCAAGAGGGATTTGAAAATGCGCAAGGTTATTTGCTGGTAATTTTGAGTGCATCCGTTTTACAAAATGGTTTCTTAAATGCTTCCATCTGATGACAACCAATTTGAATCATTTTGATGGAGGGGAACAGGAATGGACTGTAGCACACCATCAGATTCTAATCTTATTTACTGCTGAAGCAGACAGTTTGTAATCATATGTGATCTATGATGCCTCCACAAAACATGCATTATCAAATTTGCATTTTTTGAACACTCAGATGCTGAAATTGACTATTGTTAAACTCAGTCTGAACCTATATGTTAAAGGGTCATGAACGGATAAATCGAATTTCCTTGCACTTTCGACATTTCAGTCAAGTCAAGTCACCTTTATTTATATAGCGCTTTTTACAATACAGAATGTTTCAAAACAGCTTTACAGAGATAATAGGAATACATTTAATGCATCAAATACATCAAATTGTGTTTCTGCTGTACTACAGATCTAGAAGAAAATAGTGTCACAGTCCAGCTTCAGTAGTGATGGTTAATTTTTTCTTTGTAAAAAAGTTATTCATTAAGTTAATTTATATATATACTATGGCGTCACTGTTTTCTGTGGCTATATTGTATAATATAGCCACAGAAAACAGTGACGCCATATATATATATATATATAATATAGCCACAGAAAACAGTGACACCATAGTCCAGCTAGGTTAAGATCTAAGATCTTAGTTAAGGTCTCAATCCAGGCAGATCAATATTATTGTTGAATATTAAATGTCCCCAACTAAGCAAGCCAAAAGCCAAAGGCGACAGTTGCAGGGAACCAAAACTCCATCAGGGAAAGAATGGAGAAAACATTCTTGGGAGAAAAGGTTCAGTCAGGGGCCAGTTCTCCATTAAATTACAGGTCAGAAGTTAGATTGGATGAGAACATTCAGACTATTTATTCAAAACAGCTTATATATATATATATATATATATATATATATATATATATATATATATTTTTTTATAAAACAGCTTAGAGTCCATCATACTATAAGTATACCCTTTAAGTTTCAGAACTGAAAATGTAACGTAACCTCGGTTCTCTAGAAGGGGGAACAAGTATTGGGCAAGTTATCTTACGCAACGGGAAAGATTAATCTTTTCGAGATATTGAAACAAAAAAATTATCCTTAATTTTTGTATTTATTGTCAACGCAGATATCCAGATAAGCGGGGAATAAGGCGGCCTGCAACATGGGCCGGCACAAGTACATAAGCAGTCATAGGGAATACAGAGTGGCGCCGCCGCGCCGCTGATCAGTATATGCATTTAGCAAATTAACCCAATAAAGTGCCGCTCAACCAGGAGAGCTAAGTGACGTGAGAGTAGCCTGCGAGATCTGGACAGAACGTACATCTCACTTAAATTGACAGACAGTGCAGGGCGGGAACTTCCAGGTTATAGAACCTAACAAAGGTGGACAGGGAGGCCCAGCCCGCCGCCACACAAATGTCATGAATAGAAATTCGGTTTGACCATGCCCAAGACGAGGCCATGCCTCTAGTGGAATGAGCCCTGACACCCAAAGGGCATTGCAGACCTTTCAACGCATAGGCAGCTGCGATAGCGTCCACTATCCATCTGGACAGGCTTTGTTTCGAAGCGGCGATAACTTTGGAGCACCCACCAAATGAAACCAAAAGCTGCTTTGAGCGCCTGAAAGGGGCAGAGCGCGTAATGTAAGACCTGACCGGGCAGAGGAGATAAACATCGCTCTCGCAATCAGATGCTGGCAGAGCCAATAGTGAAATGACCTGCGCTCTGAACGGAGTGCCAATCACTTTAGGGAGATAGCCATGTCTAAGTTGATTGATTGATTCACATCTGTTGTGAAAATAATTAGTTAACACGACACCGTTCTAACAGAAAAACTAACAGAAAAACTCTTAATGCACTCTGGCCGCCTATCCGCACAAAACAGTACCGGATGTATCGAGAATGGACTCCCTGAAATAGGTTCGAAGGTCAAAAAGATTATCCGTTATCTCTGTGCAAACCTCAAAAAGACAAACCCACGAAACGCAGATGGCGTGCACATGCGCATCATGTGTTCAGTCCATAGGTATGAAATATTTGGACGCCTCAGTTGTAAAGTTATTTGCTGTCAAAGTGACACCAAAACTCCTCACACTGCTCTGCACCTCCGGTTCTGCTGCTTTCAGTCACATGACGCTGGCTCTGAATGAAAACGCATTGTGATAACCCATTGGCCAAGTAGTTTTTGAACCTCTCTGCTATTAGTTTTTTCAAGATGGCGGAACTACATGGAAGCCTCCATGGACCTACCCGTCCCATGTATATAAAGATAATAAATTCTTAGTTTACGAGGTTACACATAGTCCCTTTAAATCTTACTTGGGTGCCAAGTTAAAGCTAAATACATTGAAATGAGGGTGCTCTGTAGAATCAGGAACTGCACCAGTCATGGTGCATGTAATATTCTGTGAACATTTCTCTCTCTGATCTGCTGACAGCTTCAATAGAAAGGTAATTCAGGAATTGATCTCAGGAGTTGATTCTCATCAACATAATCAGTAGGGCTCAAAAGGTCAGTCATTTCAAGGTGAAAGTAATGTATTATTCTGATAATTTATTTTGGGCTTGATCTGAATGCTAAACTGCATGTGCTTTCATTTTTTTTATCTGAAGATCTTCATAAATTTCAGGTTGCTTGTAATGGGAACAATTAAACTGGTACAAATGGTGTTACACTTTCTGCTTGTTTTCAGTGGCTGGAAATCACCCCCTATACCCTCAAATAGGGCATTATTTGAGGGGACATCCATTTGTAGTGGTGTCTGAAACCATAGTGAACGTTATTGAGTACACTAATTAAATCTTGCACTGCAATAACGAGTGTACAACTGATGTACACTCAATGGCTGTCCAAATTCGCTCACTCATTTTCATTCACTCCTTCAAGTGAACAGTATTAGTGGACTAATGTAGGGAATAGTAATGAGGGTTTAGAGAGAGATTTCAGATTCAACCTGTATCTTTGGGTATTGGGTCTTTTAGTTTGTACTTGGTTTATTTCTTGTTTCCTTGTTCCATTTTGTATTCCACTTGTAGTTTTTATGTTAATTTGCCTATTATCCTTCCTATCCACCTTTTTCTGCTCTAAACAATGCGCACTGACATGACGACGATGCCGGTTGTCAACTTCCGGTTTGAGACTGGTCTATGCTTTTTTGCCATGTGTTTTAGATTGTGTCATCCCCACATCGCTAAACTAAATCGAAAAAAAAAAAAAAAAAAACATTCATCAAATGAGATCTGGTCATGTTATTTTTTATTAGATCACAGATAAAAACAAAATGAATGTTTTTCTTTGCTTTATTACTTCCAAAGGATAGCTGATGCATGACTGCACGATCTCCAGCAAACATCCGACACCCCGACTGCTGCAGAATAACAGTACTAAAAGGTTAGGCTGGTTAGCCCTTTGACTCCTGTCTACCCCTGCTTTCAAAGATGCATATATTTCTCAGGCCTGTGAGGTTAGGCATAACGTTACGGCGAGTTTCATTCATGAGACCAAAGTCCAGTTTGCGTGCTGTCGCCTCATTCATGATCATCTATTGTTTACAATATACTTCTTATTTATTAAAACCAGGCAATTGGTTGATGAAACATTGATTGAAATTAAGATACAATTAGTGAAAAAAGGACAGCAGGAAGTAGAAAACCGTCCAGTCAGTTGAACCCGCTATGAATCATGGGAAATAGAATGGGAGCAGAAAAAGGTGGATAGGTGTTTCTGTTTCCTTATTAGCCCCTGTGAATATGTACCCATGGAACTTGTAACACTAATGACTTCTTTGAATATAATCTTCCTGATTTGTCTCAACTGGTTAGCATACCAGATAGCTCAGAAAAAATTGCAACAGAAATTATGGTCTCTCTCTTGTTTAGCACACAGTTGCTCCTTTGTGCTTAAAGAAGATTAAAGAGAATAGTCCAAAGTCATGGTATAATATGCACACTCTTGCCATCAAATTACAGTGGTCTGTCTCCCAATGCACTGCTAAATGCAGAGAGCTTTCCAAGGGCGCTTCAACAAAAGAGCAGTTTCCCTAAAAAAAGAGCTTGCACAGATGGAGAGCATCTTTGTCTCCTAATGCAGTAACTGCATCGCTTCCCTGCTGCAGATATGTCAAAAATGATTGTCCCTCTGCCACTTGTACGGAGCTTGGGATGTATGTTTAGCGCTCCCCAACCCTTCACACGGGCTCGGCTATTCGATTCAGATTTCCAGATGCCCATCCGATTCAGCGGCGTCCTATTTACCTTGACGGCAGGCAGTTTGCAGACTGCAGTCCTCTTGGCGAAGGATGCGAGCCTGTCCCAGCCAGAATTGAAGAAAGAGTTTTATAGCCCTTCATAATACTAAAGAAAGGGGTTATGACTAAGGCTTTGAATCTTTGGGTAGACAGAGAATCAATTCAATTCATGATTCATAGGTTTTTGATTTGAGTCAATACCAATTTAGGCACATACAGAATGATTAGATTTGAGACAATTCACATAAAAATTTGATGCGATTTCGATTAATTTAATTCTGCATCTTTTATATGCCTTCATAGGAGTATTTAAATGCTTCCACCATTGTGTCATGGTGGGAATTACACAGCAGCCTTCGGGGAACAGAGAGTGGGCAAAAAAAAAAAAAACATTTTGTCAATTGTTAATGTTGGTTCTTATTGGTTCTTAATGATGCTACATAACTTTATTTTAAAAGCCTATACAAATGGGCATTTGTAGAAATTTACATAAGCCAACATTAAAAAAAGGCTTTAAAAGTATTATTAGTTCATGCTAATAATTGTGTAGGATAGTTTTAAAAGTGGATAAGTGATAGTGTCCTCATTCTTATTAATGCTATCATGGAGAGACTATACCCTAAACATAGCATGCCCCAACTAATCCTAAACTAACTTTTCTTCATGGAATAGAAAGACAAGCCCTGTTTGTTCTCTTTATACAGAACATTTGCCTTATGATGATTCTGAAAGAAAATGGGACAGGTTTCTACTGTTGCTATGCGCATCTGATTGATAGATAGACCGTGCGCTCTTCTTCCAGTTTTGTTAATGTAGTTATTTCAGTTTCGGTCCATGTAACGCTTCACAATTCAGTTTTCAGACCATATAACTCAAATGCAAAAATGAAAAATTTAAACCCAACGTAAATTTTTCTTGTTCCCTATCGAGGGAACTCAACACTGCATCGATAAAATCGACTCTTTGGGGACGCTCCCTAAGCGTGCGCCTCTAAAGTATGAATGAAACTAATCCAATCCTGATTGGTGTTGCGTCGTGACGTAACATGTGACGGCATACCCGGAAATATAAAAGTGACGCTGTCAGAACACACACTAGCTTTCGCTCTTCAGCAAGCGCTACATGTGAAACTGTCTGTCTTATTTGGTGTTGTTTGTCTATTAACTAAAAGAGAAAATATGGCCAGTGAACAATTCAAGAGGTGTGTGCATCCCTGCCCTCGTTACATCACGGGTGGGGACACACACTCTCTTTGTGTGAGTTGTTTGGAAGTGCAGCACGCACAGGCAGCTCTCGAGGGGGCTGCTTGTGAACATTGTGAGGCTATGCCTATGAGAGTGCTGCGCTCCCGGTTGGCGTGCTGTGACGAGCACGGTCAGGCTCGCGTTCCCCAGGGTTCCGGTCCCGCATTCGTCGAGGCGATGCGGCGATTGAGATCCTGGGGTTCGCAACGGGATCTGGCAGAGGAGAGTGAGAATGCTGAGGCATTTTCTCGCTCTCCATCGGCTGATCCCGCGGCCTCTGAGAGTGGTGTGGGAGCCCGCGCTGCGGTTTCTCCTGCCCGCGATCAGGTCCCGATGCTTGAGCTGTCTGCTTCTGAGGAAGTGGACGTGCTCAGCATTGATGCGGACGACCGTGATCTCAGCGCGCCATCACGCGGCCTGAACTATGAGGAGCTGGTGGAGGTTGTGACTCGCGCTGTGGCCAGACTAAACATCAGCTGGCCACAACATGAGCAGGAAACGCAAGTCATGAGTAAACTGAATGAGCGTTACCTGCAGCGCAGGTCACAGCCTGACCACCGGGGTTTGCCGTTTTTTCCCGATCTCCATAAAGAGATCACGAGATTGTGGGAAAGATCGCATTCGTCCCGTGTTTCGAGTACCAGCATAATAGATTACAGCAATGTTTTGGGGGCTCGAGACATGTCTGGCCTGTTTGGCGATGCCGTTAATTCGGTCGTCGACAGGTTTCAGGAGTCGAAAAAACAATCTGCGGCGTTCCAGCAGTACCTCCCCCGAAAAGCTAAAGCCAAATCTAGTACGGTGGGGAAAAGCGATCAGCCCCAGCCATCAGCCAGCTCCTCCCACAGGGCAGAGCAAAAGGAGAGCATTTCCTCCAAACCCCCCCCTCCGGGGACTTGGCAACAGAGGAAACGCTCTCAAAAACCGAAGTCCTCCGGCCAGAGGGGCAACCTGAGGGACGTCATTCAGGCTAGGAGGGCTTCGGAAAAGAAGTCCTAGCCATGGCAGGACTTCAGAGGGCTGCCCCCTCCGCAGTGAGGCAACCGAGGTTGTTCTCACAGCGGGGCCCTCGAGGAAAAGATGCATGTCCGCCGTTAACAGCGTTTCGGGCCGCATCAATTTCCAGCGAAAAAACGATTGTAAAACATCGGTTATGGTCGCAGGGACCGGATCAACTACAGCCTGCCAATATTCAGCTCGAGAGGCTGGTACCCTTAGTAGATTTTATAGAGGGGTGGTATCATCTTCCCAACATATCTGCATGGGTCCTGCAGACAATACGAGCTGGGTACAGACTGCAGTTCGCGCACCCCCCCCCCCCCAAGTTTTCTGGGGTGGTGCACACTACGGTGGTCCCATTGCAGGCTCAGGTGCTGGAACAAGAAGTACAGACTCTGCTGTTGAAAGGAGCCATAGAACGTGTTCTTCCGATAGACAGGGAGTCCGGGTTTTACAGACGGTACTTTATAGTTCCAAAAAAGGATGGGGGGTTAAGGCCAATTTTGGATCTCAGGGTGTTAAACCGGTCTCTGAGGAGGTTCAAGTTCAAAATGTTGACCATTCCAACAATCGTGAGTCAAATCAGGTCCGAGCACTGGTTTGTCACGATAGATCTGAAAGACGCCTATTTTCACATCTCCATCCTTCCATGTCACAGGAGATATCTGAGGTTCGCTTTCGGGGGTGAAGCGTACCAATATCGGGTTCTTCCGTTCGGCCTAGCACTCTCTCCCCGCACATTTACCAAGTGTATGGACGTATCCCTTGCTCCACTGAGACTTCAAGGGATTCGGATATTGAATTATCTCGACGACTGGCTTATCCTAACGACGAGATGTCGTTCTTGGCCATATTCAAAAATTGGGATTAAGACTCAATTTGAAGAAGAGTGTGCTAGAACCATCCCAGACTACGACTTTTTTGGGAGTCGTGTGGAACTCGACTACAATGCAGGCACGAATGTCTCCCGCACGTATCGAGTCAATTCTGGCGATGGTATCCAGGGTGAGGCTGGGCCAGGCCATCACTGTGAAACAGTTTCAAAGGATGCTGGGCCTCATGGCAGCGGCATCCAACATTATTCCTCTGGGCCTCCTTCACATGAGGCCCCTCCAGTGGTGGTTGAAAACCAAGGGGTTCTCCCCCAAAGGGAATCCGTTTCGTATGATCAGAGTAACGAGCAGGTGCCTTCATTCTCTGCAAATATGGAAGAAACCTTGGTTCCTATCCCAAGGGCCAGTGTTGGGGGTGTCATGTTGCCGGGAAACCGTTTCAACAGATGCCTCCCTTACTGGCTGGGGCGCGGTCATGGACGGCCGCTTTGCCAGGGGTCTGTGGTAGGACCATCATCGCACTTGGCATATAAATTGCCTGGAGATAATGGCTGTGTTCAGGGCTTTGAGGAGCTTCCTCCCAGACATCAAGGGTCGCCACGTCTTAATACGGACAGACAATACATCAGTGGTGGCCTATCTGAACCGACAAGGGGGACTCAGATCGCGCCCTCTGTGCAAACGGGCGCATCAGATTATCCTTTGGTCCCAGGGGAAAATACTGTCAATAAGGGCAATGTATATTCCGGGGGTTCAGAATAAGGGAGCAGACATCCTGTCGAGGCAGGGGCTGAGGCCCGGGGAATGGAGACTTCATCCGGAGGTGGTGAAGTCGATATGGGAGAGGTTCAGACCAATGGAAGTGGGTCTGTTTGCGTCTCGTCCCACTGTCCACTTTGGTTCTCCCTCTCACATCCAGCCCCACTGGGGTTGGATGCCATGGTACAGGCTTGGCCGAGGCTTCGCCTGTACGCATTTCCCCCGATCGCTCTGATCCCGGGAGTCCTGGAGAGGGTCCGTCAGGAGGGCATCAGTCTACTTTTGGTTGCCCCGAGATGGCCGACACGAGTATGGTTCTCGGACATAATATCACTCCTCATAGCTCCGCCGTGGCAGATTCCTCTGAGAAAGGAACTGTTGACTCAGGCGCAGGGCACAATCTTCCACCCGCGCTCAGAGCTGTGGAAGCTGTGGGTCTGGCCTCTGAGGGGGTTCAGTACCTGAATGCTGGCTTATCAGCTGAGGTGGTTGAAACCATACTTAGCTCTAGGGCTCCATCTACCAGGAGATTATATGGCCTCAAGTGGAATGTGTTTCTCACTTGGTGTAGAGAACAGAGGTTGGATCCAGTAAACTGCCCAGTGGCTTCAGTTCTGGAATTCCTTCAGGATCGTTTCTCTGCGGGTCTCTCCCCGTCCACTCTTAAGGTGTACGTGGCTGCCGTTTCGGCTTTCCACGCGCCAGTAGATGGTGGACCTCTGGGGAGGCACCTGTTGGTCATTCGGTTTCTCCGTGGTGCTTGGAGGATGAGGCCGGCGACCAGGTCCAGAGTTCCTGCCTGGGACCTGGCTATAGTTCTGGAAGGGTTATCCCTGGCTCCCTTCGAACCTTTAGAGTCAGCTTCGCCTAAGGACTTAACACTAAAAATGGTCTTTCTTTTAGCGATTACTTCTCTTAAGAGGGTGGGAGATCTCCAGGCCCTGGCGGTAACGCCAGCTTGCTTGGAGTTTGCCCCTGGCAAAGTAAAGGCCTTTTTGCACCCGAGTCCGGGCTACATGCCTAAAGTTCCTTCAAATAGACCATTTCAAAAGATGTAAACAACACTGGTCCAGAAGCACTTCCTGTTTCAGTTTGTAACTGTTTTCTTTATTTCACATGTAAAGAAAACATCTTAAAGATGTTTGTTTAACTTTTTGATTCAGTTTTAAATGTTCTGTTGGTTGTATTGTAAAAAAAACTGAAACAGGAAGTGCTTCTGGACCAGTGTTGTTTACAACTTGTGAAATGGTCTATACGGCTCGCTCTATAATCCTTCAGGCATTCCATCCTCCACCTCATGTGTCGGCCGAAGAAGTGAGGCTTCACTTGCTCTGCCCCGTCAGAGCTTTGAGTATATACCTAGAAAGGTCCGCTTCTTGGAGAAGATCGGACCAGTTGTTAGTATGCTTTGGGTCACCTAAGAGGGGGCTCCCGGTGACCAAACAGACTATAAGTAACTGGATTGTCCAGGCTACTACTGAGGCTTACAAGGGGCGCGGGTTTCCTTCACCTTTGGCCTTAAGGGCTCACTCAACTAGAGGCATGGCTTCCTCTAGGGCCCTTCTGTCAGGAGTACTTCTACAGGAGATTTGTGAGGCAGCCGGCTGGGCTACCCCACATACTTTCATCAGGTTTTATAGTCTCAAACTTCCCAGTACGCCCGGTGCACACGTACTCGGCCCTTGCTGAGTGCCTAATCAGTTTCACTCTGGGGCGGGTCTGTTCGGTGCGTGGCCTAGTGGGTACTCGTTCCCCAAAGAGTCGATTTTATCGACGCAGTGTTGAGTTCCCTCGATAGGGAACGTCTCGGGTTATGATTATAACGAGACACTGCGTCGTGTTGCCACGCCCCTTTTTAGACCCTTGAGCGTCTTGCTTCATCGCGAGGCTAATGTGTGTTGTGACAGCGTCACTTTTATACTTGCGGGTATGCCGTCACATGTTACGTTACGACGCAACACCAATCAGGATTGGATTAGTTTCATTCATACTTCAGAGACGCACGCTTCGGGAGCGTCCCCAAAGAGTCGATTTTATCGACGCAGTGTCTCGTTCCCTTCTCAGGGAACAAGGGTTACAGTCATAACCCGAGATGTTTTTCAGACATCAATGGATATTACTTTTGCTAAATTTTAACTTAGGAAACGATCATTGGAATAAATTAAATCTAACCGCTTTTCTATTTAAATTTTTTTTGTCTCTATTTTAAAATTTGCGCCGTGGGCTGTGCCATTAGCACGGGGGGTAGCTGTGGACTGCTATCATTTAATTGACTTTATTTACACTGCATGCACATTGAGTAGTTTAAAAGACTCAACACAGAGGATGACCTTATCACCCGATTTGCCATCACTATTATTATTAAAATAATAACTGAATTAAATATAAGGCAGTCCCAGACACATTTGGCACATTGCCCAAATTGTTTGTATTTACCTACTTTTTTGTTATTACTTAAATTTATTTTATTGAGTTTTGAATCAAGCCCTACTCAAGCTGCCGTTCAAGATGTTAACGCAGAAACGCATTTTGACGTGTTCGCCATCAAGATTGGTTTGCAGCATTAGACCTAAAGAATAGACCAGAAGGAAGCATAAATTCATATCTCGATTATGCCTCAACACAACACAACCATTTCTTTGGTTTGCTATCAAGGATCAGGCATACCAGTACAAGGTCTTCTCTTTTGGGCTGTCCCTGTCACCTCGCGTCACCTTCACAAAAGTCGCAGAGGCTGCTCCTGCCCATCTAAGGGAAGTGGGCGTTTGCATTCTAGATTATCTTGATGACTGGCTGATTCTAGCTCATTGTGGTTTATTGTGTGTGCACAAGGACTTTGTGCTCAGAAACCTAAGCCAATTGTGGGTTCAGGTCAACTGCGAAAAAAGTAAGCTCTCCCCAGTCGAGAGCATCTCTTTTCTTGGGATGGAGTTGGACTCAGTCACTATAACGGTGCTCTCACAAACGAGCGCGCTCAGCAGACCTTGTATTTCTACGGGCAGGGGTTCCCTTAGAACAAGTGTCCAAGTCAGGCTGGGGTGCCGTATGTAACAGGCACACAGCTTCTGGCTTCAGGACAGGACATGTCGCATGTTGCAACTCACCCGCTATTTCCTCCAGTGACTGAAGTCACTGCAAGTCACTCATATCACAGGTGAACTCAGTCACGCAGTGGACCTGCTCTCACGATGAGTGATGCTTGAAAGAGAGTGAAGACTCCAACACTCCAGGTAGTCCAGCTGATTTGGAGAGGATTCAGTGAAGCACAGGTATGTTGTAGACCTGTTTGCTCATCAGGCAACCCACATAGACACAACATCTCATTATTCCTCCATCAGGGAATGGAGGTTACAACATTTTGAGAACATTATTAAAGAGCAGATCACTTTTTTATAAACGGTTCTATTAATGTCCATGGAATAACTTTTGCTCAAAAAAATCTCTGAAAGAACCTTGCCATAAAGGTCTGAGAATGTTCCCTGTTAGCTGGGCCTCTCTTCATGTTTCAACCTGCTGGGTAGCTTACAATCTTTCCTTCTCACCCAATGCACGCCACATTAATCCTGATCTATTTCACACCATGTTCAGTCATCTAGGCGAGAGAAGGACTGGTCCCCTATACTGAACACGGTTTCTCCCGCAAGGTTTTACCCATTTCTGTCACTTTTCTGAAGTTTGGGTTCTTTCCCACTGCAAACTTTAAACTTCCCACTGCAAACTTCCACTGCACTTAATAATAGTGACAGGTGGGATGATGGCTTCTTCTACTTCATCTACAGTGTGGGATGTACAGTACATCTACAATCTTTTTATACTTTATACTGATCCACTTAGCCACAGGACATCCTCAATGTAATGCTGCAGGGAACAGGTGGTAACTGAAGCTATCTGATTCTATTTGAAAAGATGATTGTCCACTCTGTTCCAGAATACGGTATTTGAGGTGTCCTCATTCCAAGGCACCATGTTGGAGAGCTCAAAGAATTCGCTCATGTAATTCTTGATCGGATGACCATTTTGGAAAACAGATGGGGGCAGATATGCGGTATCAATAGCTTGGTAAGATTTTTTTTTTTTGCCGGTGCAGGAGATCATGGATGAAAGATGGAAGCACAAACCTCATTGTGACAGGTAAGTAAGAACTTAATTTTGATCTTGCAGGCAAACAGACAGGAACACTAGAGACATGAGGGAAGGGAAGACACATTTTGGAAATAATCACTGTAGAAAAACGCTGGAGATAATCACAGGCGAAATACACTGGAGATCAAGTAAGTCCACTTCGTTAGAATGAGTCTGGACAATAAGCGGAGACGTGTTTTTATAGGAAAATTGATGTGGGTGCAGATTGGTGGCAGGTGCGGATGATCAGTATGCTGGTGAGAGTTTGTGCTGTGATAGGGAGCCAGGGGGGATTATGGAAGTACAGTGAGTGACAGGTGTGATTGTGACAATTTCATTGTTTATATTCTTTTTATATTCTCTATAGACCTCTATAGTCCTCGCCTCTTTTCAGCACTGCGCTCGTTGTCTTTTGACTTCCGGTCTGTATTTTCACAGAGATCTTGCATAGGTATGAATTAACTGCTCGTAAAAAAAATAAATAAATAAATAAAAAAATCCCGGTCGACATTTGTTAAGACATCTGCTTTACAATGCTTATGATAAACATTACAATGCTCATGATAACTTTTGTTAACTCTACAATAAGTAAATCCTCTTCAACAGCTAATTACTCCTCGACAGTGATGCCATAGAAATATACAGAGCGTTTGGAGACCGTTTGGAGTGCTGTCGTTTCCACACCACAGGCTGCCTCCATTGTCCTTGGGCATTTACGTGCATCTGCAGTTCAGAGACGGAATGGACTATTTTCTTTAGCTGAAGCAATACAATTGTTTATAAATCAATAAATTCCTTTTTAAATCAATATTTTGTGTCAAATTATTGATTTATTTGGTAGGGAGCCAAGTAATAAGTGGGATAATGTGTAGTGAGGCGGTTGTTATAGCGAATACAACCCCTTCAGGCTAACGACCGCCTTACATTTTCCCTTACATATGTCGCTATCAGCTGGCACATAAGTTCTATTAGGCTACAACTTGTGCAATATTGATCATTTGTTGGTAAATGGCATGATCCATTTTTTCTAGCAAAACTTTGTTCACAAATATTTGCTTGAATGTTGTGCGATTCAATGCGAAAATGAATGGAAACACCTTAAAATATGTGAAATCAATTTGATATACCAATTTGATCGCAAAACAGCATGTGACGACAATATGTACGTTTTTATTCGGTTTAAAGCCGTTAAATGGAAACACACTTTCACCAGTTTTATTCTGATGAGCTTTTTTTTTTTTGTCAAACTTCAGATATTTCGATTGACAAGTGGATGGAAACTTTGCTAATGAGACCAGGCTTGAACCGTACAAAATTATTAAACAGAACTGAATCAACACTGAAATCATTTGAGCTGATTAATGAAACCAGTATGTTGCTACTTCTGCTTTACAGCAAATTTAGAACTTGTTTCATATTTGATAAAGTTTATGTAATTCTAAACTTTTCAGTTTAGTATTGTAAAGCTGCTTTGAAACTATTTATACTGTATAATGCGCTATACAAATAAAGGTGACAACTTGTTTTCCCTTGTGCTTGTTGTTGTAACGTCTAGGTTACATATGTAATCGTTGTTCCCTGAGTAGGGAATGGAAACGTTACGTCGGATGACATAGAATGGGGGTTTCACCTAGAATGCCAATCATCTTCGAGTATTTTAAAACAAGCCAATGGAGATGAAATGCCATGGGTCTGCAGAATTTGCATAGCATATCTCCGCCCCACCACGTGGGTATTTAAGGAGAATGCGGAAGCAAAGGCAGTTATGTCTTCGCTGAGGAGCCGAGACTGAACTCATGCGTCTACCCAGCGGTAAGTGGCAGGGAGACGTTCCCTTTCGTAGTCACTCCAAGTTAGGTCGGATGACGTAGAATGGGGGTCCCCCGTGTAATCACGCCACCTTCACAGCTGCCTTCCTGCGAAATTCTGATCCCCTGTCGTGAGATTGGCGAAGGACTCCTACTTAGTACAGGAATACCAAGTTACACTGGGGAGCATATCTCAGAGGATATATGCCGCATAATGATGCCTACCCATAGGGAGGACTTGGGAATAAACATTTGGCCCAGGCGGGGGCTTCATATGGAGGAACACTGGAGTGACCAGCCCGTAGGGTGGCAACTTTCAACTCCAGGAGTGGCAAGGTGGCTTGTCGAGGGAAAGACACATGCTCAACAGAGGTTTACAGTGGAAATACACATGTGGGGGTTACTCAGGGGAGGAACCATGCACACGGAGGCACCTAGCCGACGCACAGGCAATAGACACTGGCGCCAGCGTTAACAGTGCAGGAGGAACTCGGGGCTTCAAAGAGGAAGACTCAGCTGAGAAATATATCGTACGTATCCAGTCCATTGGGTGGAATGGCGAGCAAGCGAAGACACCAGTCCAGTCCTTAGCTGGTTGAAGCGAGTACATGAGAGGACACAGTCTCCACTCGGAGATTGTAGAATCGGGGCGAATGTGTGAGGTGTCGCCCAGCCTGCAGTTCTGCGGATGTCTGCCAGCAAGGCGCCATGCACTAAAGTCCAAGAGGAAGCCATACTCCAGGTGGAGTGCGCTGTCACACCAAGGGGGCATGGTCGACCTTGCTGTTGGTAAGCCAAAGCAATGGCGTCCACTATCCAGTGAGACAACCTCTGCTTTGAGTCTTTGAGTTTCAGTCTCCCACCATAACAGACAAAGAGCTGGTCTTAGG
Organism: Pimephales promelas; assembly: GCF_016745375.1. Next base: position 4,593,983 of record NW_024121555.1, read on the forward strand.
TCCTGAAACACTGCCTTGTGTCTACGTAAGCACGGAGGGCGCGTACTGGACAGAGCAGTACCAAGGCTGGGTCTGCCTCCTCCAGGGGCAGCGCTTGCAGTTTCACTACCTGGTCCCGAAAGGGAGTGGTAGGAACCTTGGGCACATATCCAGATCCTAATTCCAGGCAGGCTTCGTCAATGGAGAATGTGCGCAGGTCCCCTACCCTCTTGATTGAGGCCAGTGCAACCAGGAGCGCTGTCTTCATTGACAGGAACTTAAGCTCAACTGATTGCAGAGGCTCAAAGGGAGGCATCTGCAGGGCATTTAAAACCACTGAGAGGTCTCAAGAGGGAACGAGAGGAGGGCGAGGAGGATTCAGTCTCCTCGCTCCTCTCAGGAACCTGACGATCAGGTTGTGCTTCCCCAGAGACTTACCTTAAACTGCTTCGTGATATGCGGCGATAGCGGCCACATACACCTTCAGGGTGGAGGGAGACAGCCTTCACTCCAACCCGTCTTGCAGGAAGGAAAGCACGACACTGAACGAGCATCTCCTGGGTTCTTCTCGGCAAGAAGAGCACCAGTTGACGAAGAGGTTCCACTCAACGCATAGACGTGTCTCGTGGACGACGCTCTAGCGGAAGTGATGGTAGCCACCACCGCAGTTGGCAGGGTACTCAAACCTGCCTCGTCCCGTTCAGAAGCCACACATGGAGCCTCCAAAGATTGGGACGAGGGTGCCATAGGGTGCCCCGTCTCTGAGAAAGGAGTTCCTTCCTCAGAGGAATTGCCTCGTCCTCTTTGATCTTGCACAGAGTCCGTGCGAGAAGGCTCACTGGGGGAAATGCATACTTGCGTAGGCCTCGCGGCCAGCTGTGCGCCAGTGCATCCGCGCCGAGCATGCCCTCGGTCAGGGAGTAGTACAGGGCACAATGGGATGAGTTGTGGGAGGCAAACAGATCTACCTGTGTGTCCCTGAACTGGTCCCAAATCAGCTGGACCATCTGGGGATGGAGTCGCCATTCGCCGGAGATGGGCCGGAACCAAGACAGCTCGTCGGCTGCAAAGTTCCAATCTCCTGGAATGTAAATAGCACAAAGGGACTTCAGGTGCTTCTGACTCCATAAGAGGAGGTGGCGTGCGAGTTGCAACATATGGCGGGAGCGTAGACCACCGTGTCGGTTGATGTACTCTACTGTCACGGTATTGTCTGAACAGACTAGTATGTGTTGACCCTTGAGCAACGTATGGAAACGGTGTAGGGCAATGCGTACTGCCAGCAACTCGAGGCAATTGACATGCAGGCAGCGCTGGGGTCCTGTCCAGGAGCCCTCGGCAGCATCTCCATTGCACATGGTGCCCCAGCCCATGGCAGAGGCATCTGTGGAGACAACAACATGCCTGGCCGTTCAAGGGGAACTCCGGCCGGTAGAAAACTGAGGTTCCGCCACGGGATGAAGATCTAATGGCAGGTTGGAGCCTGATAGTTCGGGCGACCCAGCCGGACAGGTTGGGGAGCTCTAACCAAGCCTCCCAAGCGGAGTGACCAGCCCAGGCAAGGGTGGCATAGCGGCCCTGTGAGTGGGCACGGTCATGCTCCACGTCCTGACAGAGGAGACCAGGGAAGAACCAGCGTTCCACGGGGTCTGCTCTGCCAGGGGTCTGGCGATAGAGAGGGACGAGAGTTGTGTGGTCCGGAGACGGCACGTACTGTCATCCGTGCCCTGTGTGCTCAGTGTGTACTCAGGAGTCAGTTATTTCTTTAACCACATTAGGGTACTGCCCACCTGTGGGTGAGCAGCGGGGAGTGGAGAACAAAAGATTCTCCCCCAGGTTAAGCCATAAGTGATGCTCCTGGACCATGGAGGTGGCCATCACCTGACCCATGGAGCGTGAGGCCACTTTTGTCTCTCGGAGAGCGAGGTCAGTGGCGGCACGCAGCTCATCAAAGAGCCTGGGGTCAGTCCTGCCCTCATACATATCTCTGAGCAGCTGGGCCTAGTAGACCTGTAAGGTGCTCATCGCATGCAGAGCGGCGACCGCCTGTCCTACAACATCTGTGAGATCTTGCCACCAGGGTAGATGAGAATCTACAGGCCTTGGACGGGTGCTTAGGATTACCGCAAGAAGCAGCGCTCTGAGGACACAGTTGCATCGCAACAGAGCATTCAACTGGGGGAATCCCAGTGTACCCATGGGCGACCTCCCCATTGAGGAGAGGAAAGGCGGAGAAAGCTGTCGAGTGTTCACGGGAGGTCAATGGAGCCTTCCATGATTTCGACAGCTCCTCATGCATTTCCGGGAAGAATGGAATTGGGGTTGACTGTGGCCGTGAATCTGCAGTGGCCAGCCTTGAGCGATCGGGGCAGGGCGGAGGGTTACACTCTAGCCTGATGCTCACGGTGGCCTGGAAAGCATGGCCTTCATTTCCGGATCTGACATGGGCAACACCGGCACTCCTGAGGGAGGCAACACAGCCGCATCATCACTTTCCGAGGACTCCTGCCCGCCTTGTGATGCCGCAATCGACATCTAGTCATCCTCTGGAGCGCCAAATGAAATACGCGGGGCATCCGTAGATGGACCTGCCTGAGTCACCGCATCACTCGCGGGTTGCAACACTGAATTGTTCCACACCATCACCCTCAAGCCACTGTGTCAACTAGCCGCGAGAACATATAGCTGCCTTTGCGTCCGCATTTTGCTTAAATACCAGCGGTGGGGCGGAGATATGCTATGCAAATTCTGCAGACCCATGGCATTTCATCGCCACTGGCTCGTTTTATAAAACTCGAAGATGATTGGCTTTATAGGCGAAACCCCTATTCAACGTCATCTGACGTAACTCAGAGTGACTACGAAATGGAACCCCTGTTTTCAATTTGTCCTTTGCTTCTTTTTCCCTCTGAGTTCCTGGTTTCTGGTTATTATATTTATTTTGTGGTTTTGTTTCTTTGGACTTAAAAGACCTTTGTTAAAAAACATTTATTAAAAAACCTTTGCACTACAAGCCACTATCCTCTGCTCGCCTTCTCTATCAAGCCTGCCCATAGTTAAAAATGGAGAGGAAAAAACTTTAGATTTTGCTCGCTAAATTATTAACTGCAGTTTACTGATCTCTGCCTGTGGAACAGACTGACAGATAAATGCAAGGATTAGAGGTGGAAAGGACATCTCCGTTCAGCTGAGTTAAAGAACAGCTCGAGGATATTCCAGTAGCTCCCTTCAGCTTTCTTCCATCTCACCTTATTTTCAATCTGCAAACAGGACGCTTGAATTCTCTGAAAGTCTCCACTTTCTCAGAGACATAAAAAAAGACATGCACTCCCATTTCCCTATAGCACTCCAAAAGGGTAGATGGTGGATATGAATAGATATGAAATAACAGTAAGGTCCTCTTATCCACGAACTGTGTGTAAAGGCAGCGCATGAATATTTCATGCAGATCTCACAATTCATTATGGGTTCACACTTTTTTTTAATCATAAAATTCTTTAAAAAGGATAACCACACAAATGCAAAAATCACAAACTCCTGGTGACCTGTTTATTTTTATTATTATTATTATTATTATTTCAATCAAAATTTATAACCTATAGGCATTTGAAGAATTCAATCTGAATTTCATGGTAAATTGCAATTAATCTAACCACAAACTGATGGATGGCGGGACAGGAGAAGTTATGCAGAAAGCCCTTATATGGAAATGTGGGCGTGTGTTATGGTAATTGCTCATTATATGCATCCTGCTCCTTTGGAATGAGCTGATTTTTATCAACATTACAACAAGGGTATGAATTCTGCTGTGAATCCAACTGTGGTTTTGTGTGAGAACTTAATACAATTACTGTATTAGCGAAAGAGACTCAAGGATCTAAGCGCATGGCCTATAAAGCACCAGGCGCAAGTGAATCCACTTTTGCTAGTTTTTAGAGGATTTTAAGAAGTTCTCTGTTTTACACCAAACGTCTGTTCTGGACACAGATGATGTTAAGGGGACAGGAGTGACCTACATGGCCCTGGAGAGTTCATTTGAGAACAGAAGCTGTTCCCTCAGAGGGCACTGTTTGTCAGTTCAGAAAGGGCATTGGAGTAAAAGTTTAATACCCATAGTGAAACTAATGTTCATGCAAAAGTTTTTTCTTTCTTTAATAAATAAGCAATGTAAATACTTTAGCACGACTCCATGGATATCCTAGGCAGTCGGGTCTTTCACAAACAACACAAACTGTAGAAATGCATACAATTCACACGTTTAACCACTCTCATTATGGGCCACGAGTATATTCCCTTTGTTAGACAGCCCTGCAGAAAAGGATGACTCATAGAAAGAGTGCCGGCAATAGAGAAGTGCTGCAAACCTGGTTAAGTGGGATTGCCCTCCCGGTACGTTGTAACAGTTCTGATCTCACTCAACTCATCAGCACTTGCCATTGAATAATAATTTGCATTCAAAACGATTCAAATTCATTTGAATTGAAACATTAAAATAACAATGCTCTTTCATGATTAGAGCAATAATATATTACCAGTAGCAAATATCCCCTTAACAATTATGTCATTTAATTCTCACTGATGGTGTGCATTTAAATAATCTAAGAAATATGTATTTGTAGAAATAATCAAAATCTAACATTTGTCATATGAAAAAGACAACAGTTGTAGGACAAACAATAAGATTTTCAATACGAGAAAAGTCAAATTATACAAATGCTTGCCAGAACAGATGTCTGGTATAATTATTCATATTAGTTATAGCTGTGAAGGACACATTCAGTCTAAAGTCAGCTATATAATGAAGATTTTTAAGGTTTCTTTTTCCCCAAAAAAATTCAGGTCAGGTTAGTTGTCACATGTTTTTTATGTTTAAACCTTTTTCTACAGTTAATTAATTACAGTTAGTGCCGAATCAATCAATAGTTTGATATTTTTGTTACCTTTTTGAATTGTTGTGTTTAAAGATTGTTTTACCGTTGACATTTTGCTGAAAAGCCTATTTCATCACACACACACACACACACACAACACACTTTTCAGAAACAGAACTTCATAAATAAGCCAACCCTGAGGGATGTTGAAGAAAAATGTACAACAACGGTCTAAATGCAATTAGTGTGGTACATTAGTGTGTATGCGCTGCACATTTAGTGCAGTTCCAATCACTCACTGTTGTCGCTGTTCTCATCCTTGGTGCCATCGATGGTTCCGTCTGGCTGCATCTGCAGGTAAAAACCCTGCTGGCTGAACAGTCGTGTCACAATGCCTTTCAGCTGCGGCTCTGGAACAAATAAACACACAGCCCCGTCCCAAACCCACATTTTTATCAGAATCCACCCCAACACATTGCAAAATTTTGTTAAAAAACAACAACATGTTAACAGAAAAAAAAAACAATTAAGAATTTAAAACAAGTTCTTGACTTCTTATCCGGTGATAGTGCATGTATTTGTGAATGGCTGTGTTTACAAAGCTCTGCACATTTGTTTCTGCGACCTTATTAATCAGTTTCACTATGGACACCTGGCGTTTAGAAGGCCAGCTGTAGCCATAACAGGTGTTTTCTGATGAAGCGGTGATCTGTACAACCGGGTACAGTAAATGTTTAGAGGCAGGCCTGAGAGGTGAGGAGTGAAGAGGGCCACGTGGATGACCTGGCATGCAGCAAAGTCCCACAGCTTTCAAGACCAGAGCTCAGAAGAGTATTGAATGTCCATGATGGTCATGATCAGCTATTCATCATGGGCCTCATCTATCCACTGCGGCCCCAGAATCTCAGACAGGCTGGAAGGGCCATCAATCACACAAACGAGCCTGCCTGCATCCATCAGGAAGAACATTACTAAATCACATACGGAATCCACACCTCTATAAAAAAGACTGGAGTATAGGGGCCACATAGGACATGACTATACCTGGGGAAAAAAGTTTTGGGTTTAACACATGTGTGTGAATCTATCTCTTGCAAACATGTCCAGGTTATAATTTCCCCGAATTAAGAAATTTAAGAATTTTAAGGACTAATTAGACGTATTTTTCTCCACAGTGACATTTTTTTTAAATGGAAATGAGTTGCTGCTCCTGGCCCCTTTCAAGAAGAGGGCAGAGCTTCAAGAACTTATAAAACAACAAAACATGACAATATGACGCACTGAAACTGTCAGAAACTGTCAGTAGCGGTGTTCAGCCTTATATGTTTGAACCGGAGTCGGACAATGATGCCTACAAGAGCCAGAGAATATGCTGCATGGAGATACAACGCTACAATCACAATCTCACAATCTCACAATCATTTGTAAGAATTTGTATGAGGTGGCTAATTCGTACAAATTCATACGATTTGTCTTAACGCCAGAGATGGGTAGGTTTAGGGGCAGATTAAAGGGGTAGGTCATTCGTATAAATGCATACGAATTGGACAACGCGTAAAAAATTTTCAAATTGCTATGAGATCAGGAAGGATAGAACAGGTATAGTTTAGTTTAATTACAGTCCGTTGGTGCCTCAGTGACTACTTTGTTTAGCCTGGCATGCCAGACCTACATCAAGATGTTAGGTCTGGAAACTCATCATTGACAGGGCTCAATCCGAGGGGCGGGATAAACGGTTGTCTTTCTAATTCCCTCTGCACGCAATTGGATAGCGCTAAACCCAATCAGAGCAACGAAGAAGGTGACGTACTCAGCGGAGCAAGTTGATATATTAAACTTTTACCGTATCCAGTCCAGCTGTCAACATTGAACATTGAAAATAAGGGAGATTTCCCGGAATCCATCCCCAAAATAAGGGATTTTTTTGTTTTTTACACGACCCACAAACTTTAAAAATAAAACATTAATCATTAAAAGTCTAAAGAGTTTATAACCTACATATGTGTGAGAGAGAAAGAGACAGTGTGTGTGTGTATGAGAGAGAAAGAGACAGTGTGTCATTAAACAAATAATATCATAGAGAATGTTTAAATACTAATATCAGCTTACGAGGGAAACGGAGGCGGAGTAGTATTGCTTGCTGGAGATGATTCGGGAGAGGTCCGTGCGAGGTCCGACACGGAGTAAAGCCTTTATTAAAATTAGTTAAAAGTTACAGTTACAGTTAAAAGCTACAGTTACAGTTAAAAGCTAGTTAAAATTACAAATGATTTACTTTTAGCTTCTGACCAAGGCTGTATCTCAATACTAGTCCTACTTGATCTTAGCGCTGCGTTCGACACTATAGATCATAAAATACTCTTGGATCGACTACAAAACTACACTGGTATTCAGGGACAGGCATTAAAGCTGCAATACCTAAGATTTAGATGCCGCTAGAGGGCGCTACATTCAAAACAACAACAACGGCTTTGCTTGATGACGACGTGGAGGAACTGTTGTTTTCAACTCCACCGTGGATAAATCAGTCAGACGGGAATAGAAAATTAGTTGTCATGGATGAGGTAAAGTTCGATTTCTATAAACGTTGCGTTTAATGACATGCTTGTTTTTCATTAAACTGAAATAACCGCAAGAAAAGTCAGGTTTAAAAGTAAATTAGTTACTGTACGAGTCACTGGACGAAGCTATGGTGGAGAGGGTTTGAAGGGGCAGGTCTCTTGCAAGGAGTTGACGTGGCTGGTCCTCCTTGGTAACTTTATAAAAATAAAAAATCAGTTTAATGTACATTTGACACATCTTGTCATGTCGTGTAAGTATTCAACCACAGCTACAGTTTCACAAAATTAACGTTAAGGGGGTCGCACACCGGACGAGAAGCTGCAGCGCCGCGTCGCGCCACATCTTTAAAATTCGAAAACATTATTATCTATAAGTGTAACGTTACACATACCGGCAGCGCCATTCGGCGTCTGTCCGCGGCGCCCAGCAACAACGCCTCAGGACCGTGTTCAAAATCCTGCTGCGCCACAGAGCGCCATTTACATAGTTTTATATAAAATTTTAATTATTTTGTCTCAAATCGTTGCTAATGGATCCTGACTTCGCCCTATGCTGCAATATGCATTTAGTTTTGCAGTCATTTACAGAAATCAGCTGCTTGAATGACAATTGCTGATGTTATTATTCGATTTTTCAGATGAGATTCTCAATTCATTCAGTGAACGGATGCTCTGAGGTAAAGTTTTCAGAATGCAAACTCAGCAACGATTGTATTTAATTGTACAATACAATCATAACATAGAACAGACATTATCTTCATTTCCTGTCATTAAACATAACAATATTGCTGGCCATACACTGATGAGAAAGTGCGCGTCCGGTGTTCGATAACGTTACTGTGGAGTTGTCCTAAACATGGCGCGACGCTTCTCGTCCGGTGTGTGACCCCCTTTACAGCCAACAGTTCACATTCCGAGAATAAATGAAAAGAATAATTGTGCTCCATTCCATAACAAATGCGCTAAACAAGCTGACGTTTGTTGCTTGATAGACGCTAACGCACAACTATACGAGCGGAAACCGAGGTAAGCGGATATGACGCGATTGACTGGCGACTCCCAGCTCACCCCTGCTCATACGCCCCGTTTCCTTGGTTAAAATCTCAATTTTCTCGCGATTTAAACATTGTTTGAAACATTTGGAATATTGAGAGTTATCATCATAACTAAATATATAACACTAGCCTTGTGATTTTGGGATATTTGAATGCAAAAATCTTAGGTATTTCACCTTTAAGCTGGTTTAGATCGTACTTATCGAACCTTTATCATTTTGTCTGTTTAAATGGGAAAAAATCAAAGATAACGTCAGTAGACTATGGAGTACCGCAAGGATCGGTTTTAGGCTCTCTGGTATTCTCAATATATATGCTGCCACTTGGTAATATTATAAGAAAACATGGAATTAATTTCCACTGTTACGCTGACGACACTCAATTATATATTTCATCATGACCAGATGAAAACACTAACTCATCTAAAATGACAGAGCGTCTCAAAGATATAAAATGCTGGATGACGCGTAATTTCCTGCTATTAAATTCAGATAAAACGGAGGTATTACTTATTGGTCCAAAAAACTACTCACAAAACCTCTTACAATACAACTTTAATATAGACGGATGTCCTGTTACTTTATCCACTACAGTAAAAGACCTGGGTGTTATACTAGACCGCAACTTGTCTTTCGAAAATCATATTTCATATGTTACAAGAACAGCCTTTTTCCACCATTGCTAAGCTACGTAACATGCTATCTATTTCTGATGCAGAAAAATTAGTTCACGCATTCATGACCTCGAGACTAGATTACTGTAATGCTTTATTAGCCGGTTGTCCTGCATCCTCAATAAACAAGCTACAGTTAGTACAAAATGCAGCTGCTATAGAGTTCTTACTAGGTCAAGAAAATATGATCATATAACACCGTTTTTATCATCTCTACACTGGTTACCTATTAAGTTCCGTATCAACTACAAAATACTACTACTAACCTATAAAGCCCTAAATGGTTTAGCTCCTATGTACTTAACGGACCTTCTCTCGCCCTACAATCCAGCGTGTTCCTTAAGATCACTAAATTCAAGGCTTCTGGTCATTCCTAGGATATCAAAGTCCAGTAAAGGAGGGAGGGCGTTCTCGCATTTAGCTCCAAAACTCTGGAATAGCCTTCCAGATATGGTCCGAGGCTCTGACTCGCTGATACAATTTAAAACTAGATTAAAGACACATCTCTTTAGTCAAGCATTCACATAATGCTTACCTTTTAGTCCTCTGTTATGCCATACGGAACCGTTTGCCACTGAAACTGCTTAACGCACCAGTGGGCCTCGACAGCCTTCTAGACAAACGGGTCGGCGCGTATGGTTGGGTTGCGGAGAGTTTGGGTTGCGGAGAGTTTGTGAGATAGTGGTTTTCTAACACCGACTCACGTATAATGGAAATCATTATGAACATCAGCTATGCTAATTATTTCCCATCTGCCTTTCTGCTGTTATCTTCAATTAGACATTCTCTGATATGTCCGAGCTTGCTCTGACCGTCTCCACTCTGTCGTCATTATGTTAAACCCGCCCGCCGACTCTATACACTATGTGATTGGCCCTACCAGATTTGGGGTTTTCCAGCTAAAATGTCTATGAAGAGTTGCTACACTTTGCTGCATAATAATTTTTGCTGCCGCTAGGGTGCGTGTAGATTTCTAGGCTATACTTTGTTTAAAGAAGCTGTCAATCACTAACCTGGCCCTAGCCAGATGAATGTCGTTCCGCTTAGCTCCGCCTAGCTTCACTCACATCCATCTGGAACCTCTTCCATTGAGAGTGATTTCTCCAACCAACTTTATGGCTTAGCCAATCAGGACGCAGGGCGGGAGTTTCATAGATGTGACGTAGTGGAGAAGCGACCGTGAGACTGTTTTTATTTAGACAACAATGGCGGCTCGCATCGAGGAAGCAAGCGTTAACATTGATGCTGCTATTTCATCCGTGTTGTCCAATCTACCTAATATTGTTTCATTTAATATTTCCTAATATTTCAGTTGCATCGCTCTCATTAGCGTCACGGGTTGGCTTCGGTGTGAGTGGTTGAAATAGCACGTCGATAAAGATGACAGACAAGTGGCTAATCCAATCATATGCAAGGATTTTTGATAAGACCCAGCCTTCTGAAACGCCATTTCAATGGATTGGTTCCAGATGGATGAGTGGAGCTAGGCGGAGCGAAATTCATCTGGTTAGGGCCAGGTTAGTCTATCACAGCTGTCAATCATGGCTTCACATTCCCATTTTAATACCATCAAATAACTAACTAAGACTAAGTTTCAAAATAAACCGAACACTTAAACTTAAATCAGCGTGATAAACTGATATCACGCTAAACTACCTAAAATGGCAAAAAATTATTTGAAGTGTAATTTGATTGTTTAGTTTCCATCGCGTCTATACATACAGTAGTTCCCACATGACGTCACAACATACGGGCATTTGCCGACCCAGCGCCATTGCTTAGGGTAAAACATTAGAAGAAGCAATAAGAGTTGAATGAAGTGAAATGAGTTTCGTGCTATAAAGTGAAAATGGTCATCTCCTGCTGGGTCAATGGATGAAAAATCGTGCCGGATGTTCAGTTAAATCCGGATTTTACACTATACCCGTCATTAGACTCCATGGATGTGAGAAGACTAAGCTTTTGTCCTAACAACGACTGAGATTATGGCTGGCGAGCATAAACAGGAAAGAAACTCACTCAAAACACGCACGAATTTGTTTGACAAAAGCACAATGTTGTATTTTATTGCGAGTGTAAACAAATATAAGTTAACACATTTGTCATTTTGCATTGACCCTCATTCACAAAGCAATCTAGTTTAAAATGATTCGCGCAGACATAGATGAATTTAGCTATATGGGGGCGCATTCCCTTAAAAAAAAAAAAAAAAAACTAATCCACTGAGTTGTAAGCGGTTGTAATAAAAACAAACATTGCCACATCACATGTGTGCTGCTTCTCACGCTGCTTCCAGGTGGTTTAGAAGAAAATTACTCAGAGTCGCCCCTTGTCGTTTCAAAGAATAGTACAATGTCAAGTGTGTCAAGTTTAAACGCCTCGTCCATTTGGACAGGACAGTCAGAGGAGGCTCAAGCTACAGAGCCAGGTGAAAGTATGAACAAGGCTTTAGTACACACTCAAAAAATATGTTAGCTTTAATTAACTTTTTTATGTCAACAGGCTTCACATAACTGGGTTACGTTAAACAACCATAATTGTTCATGTAACTGCAACATTATGGAATTAGGTAATTTTAAGCAATGAAGCAGTGTTAAAGGGACTCTGTGTAGATTTTTAGGTATTTTATTATCTGAAATCAATATTTTTATTCATAAATATGTCCTCAATGGTGTACAAATACCTCTGCAAATTATCTGACTTATCCTCGTAAATGAAGAATTTATTATCTTTATGTACATGGGACGGGTAGGTTCACGGAGGCTTCCATGTCCGTTCCACCATCTTGAAAACTATAATAGCAGAGAGGGTCAAAAAGTACCACCAGCCAAACGCGTTTCCACAACGCGTTTTCGTTCAGACTCAGAGCCATCGTCACGTCACATTGAGAGGCGCATTCCCTGCAAGTTTAAACGGCTGCATTGCACTCCTATGATTGCTGATTGCTCTTTTGCTCTATTATTTGTAATTGCGGACCATATTCCGAGTCACAGGAGAATGCATCCTCCTCTCAAAAAAAGGCCAGACTTGAACGAAAAAGGAAACGTGACCGGAGATTGCAAAAAACAAGGCCATTCATTTTTCCGTCATAAAATTAATCGGATATGGTTCGATTTTCTGCGTTTTTCGCATCCAGAGCCAGCATTTTGAGAGGTCTTTTGACAATTCAGGGCCGGGGGAGCTCGTCCTCAAATCATTGAACATTATGCGCCGTGCTTTCAGTTTCGGTTTTCAATTCGATCAAGTGTTTATGTTCTCTTCTCTATATTGGATTATGAAATTAATAAACCTCCCCTTTCAATCAGATTGAAATTTAGGATCGAATAAAGTGTGATTGAGCAGCCTATTCGATAACTAATGTATTATTTGGGCACAATATACACAATACATACACAATAACAGCCTAGCTGTTCTGTCTGCCCAGCGCTTCCACAGGGCCGCGCGCGGGTGTGTGTGTGTTTGTGTGTGTCCATACCTGGTCCATACCAGACACACTGCCAGTCTCCATTCAGAATCGATTGGTTCACGGAAATTGGTGGTCTTGTTTTTAATATGTGGCTCCAGAATCGCTAGCAAAGCATCGAACTGTCCCGCTGACATTCTGAGGTAAATTTTGAATCGCTCAGGATAAATTCGCAACTCCTTGATAAGGAACTCTCCTTCCTCTCGGCGCAATTTCAGGATTGGATGAATATTTTCTATTTCTTCTCTTTTCAATATGAGAGAGGGCAAAAATCATCCTCACTGCTTGACGAATCCATTTGGTATTTTTGCGTTTTTTCCCGCAAAGGTTTAATAAATACGCAACGGACTCGGTGTGCAAGGTTTCTATGCGTGACGAATTTTTAGGCTGACGTACAGGAAAATACGCATACGAAAATTTCGTACTCAGTGTGCAATGGCCTTAAATATCGGGATAGCGTTTTCAACCGTGGAAATAGCTAATGCAGCAGAAAGATTTCAGAAGAGACGCTGAAGTTGCCTGCTTTCTCCTCGACAGGTTAGTCAATGTTACAGTCTGACTTAATTTTTTTGTCATTGCTTGGTTGTGTAGGCTACTTTATTATATAGACAGTATAACATTTATAGGTAAAAAAGTTAAACAAGGTCTTTGATGAATAGCAGCTATTGACTACTTTAATCGCAGCTATTGTGAAGGAAGGTGCTAAAAACAAGGTTTGTAAGTTAATTCTTTATAACCTATAAATTCAGTAAGAATAGAGATAATGATTGTAAGAAAATATTGAAGAAAATATTGCTCTTTGTAAGATTTTCTGTAGCTTTTTTATATATATAAATGATCAATTAGCTAAAATTGTGATTTTGCTATGTGGATAAGATTGTACAGAGAATTAAAATTAATTTATACAGCTAGACACATAAATTGTACACATAAGTTAACACATAAGTTGCTGTTTTTTTTTAAAGTTACAAACCTGTTCACCCGGAGAAAAACTCGATGAAGTGTTACTACAAGACATCCTGTCATAGCATTTTTGGTACATAACGGCAACCGTAGATGCAATACGCACTTGAAAAAGCGAGGCGCTGGAGAGTAAAATTCGTTTGAATGCAAAATACTATTTAACCACTAGATGGGGGTATTTCCTACACAGAGTCCCTTTAAAGTCAATGAGATAATTAAGTGAATAATTGAGGGATGATTTGGTCATTATTGAAGACATCTGATGGTAACAAGCAATTCACTGAAAGAGAAAACCGAAATTTGCAAGTCACCATTATGGTTATCGGTATGTGTTGGGCTCTTGACCCTCACATCATTAACGTCATTAACAAAATTTTGTTTGGCTGCTTGAATCTCAACAATGGTGACAATTATCTATTTATTATTTAATATTAACAATATTATTGATCTGTGTTGTACTACTTTCATGTTATCACTGTGAAGCTGCTTTGATACAATCTGTATTGTGAAAAGCGCTATATAAATAAATGTGACTTGACTTGAATAATAAAGCATGTTGCAGTGCATTCTGGGTGCCACCAATCAAAACTCATTCATGGCTCCCATCATGCATTGCTGCATGAATAAATAATAAGCTTCTGTTAAGAGGTGATATGTATGTTGCTGAGATTCATATGCTAAATCCTGATGTCTATGTGTTCCTACATATATATGGAAAATGTCTTTATTTTTATTGATTTGATCATTTGGATTTCATGGCTAAAATTGATTGAAACTTAGAAATTGGGTTCTATATGAGTTGAGTGATTCAGGTCAAATGATTGTGAAATATAGATTATGTTAAAACATAACCAACACCATCAGATCACCTTTTCTATTCATTTATCTGACTGTTATAATACATGTACAGCAGCCAAACAAAATAAAGTTAATGATGTGAGAGTCAAGAGGCCAACTATAACAAACACTGATCACCATAATGGTGACTCAAACATTCCGGTTTTCCCCTTCAGTACTTGTGCTACCATCAGGTGTCTTCAATAATGCTCAATCATCACTCAAATATTTACTTAATTGTTTCATCAACTATCTCGTTTTTTTGTTTTTTTGTTTTTTTTTTAGTTCAGTACCTGCTGCTCTCTTTGTGGTTGATGATAATATATCATGTGCAAAAGTCTTAGGCAAGTTAGTATTTTCACCTCAATAAAATAGTTTTAAGACAAGTTATTTATATTGTTTGCTGTAGTGTGTCAGTATGATATTTCCAAACATTGATCTTGCCACTAATTGTAATAATCCAGTGAGTTATTTTTTTTTTTTTTGTAAGCACAAGGAGTCTGATATCAGCCGGTCTGATCCACATGGAGATCTGATCTTCCCATCATCGAGTCTGTCCGGGATCATATCTTGGAGACGTTGCCGCAGTTCTGGATTTTTTCTGTCTCAGTTTTTTCTGTTTCTTGTGACTCCTTGTGCATACAAAAATCTCACTGAATTATAATATTTAATGGCAAAAGAAATGTTTGGAAATATAAAATGATATTTCCTACTAACACACTATGACCAAATATATAAATAACAGGCTTAAAACCATTTATTTGGGGTGGAAATACAAACGTGCCTAAGACTTTTGCACATAACTATATATTGTTACCAGGAAATAAGATTTTGGTCTGCAAATATGAATGATGTGTACATAATTTATAATATAATAATAATTGATGAAACATGGGATTTTTTTGACATTATGAGGATGCTTTTTTGCATTAAAAATAAGACATTTGGAGGCATTAAAAATAATGTCACGATGTAAAAAAACAAACAAACATTGAAATTTTCTTATTAGATTTTTGGGGTCAAATATGACTTGGACATGTTCCAGACATATTCTGTGAGATTCGTGTACATGCATGTCTCTACTCATGTAGCAATTATATGCACTTAATGTATAAGCGTGTGTCTTTTCACCTAAGATAACGCATGTCACATTTTTGTCAACACTGTTTGCATTTCCCAAACAATGCAAATACATTATAATTCTGTTGAACCACATGTCCATATTGCCTCATTCCAGAAACAGAAACAGTTACAATCGGATGTGTTGATAGATGATGCCATGATCATGAAATGGTGAATGGTCACCTTGACTACTTAAGTCACCACGACTGACAAGAGAAACATGACACATCAGCAGCACATTGCAAACACGAGCCTCACTGCACGGAAACAGACGGAGGGGACAGAAAACGGGGACAGAAACATAGAGAGGCCAAAAAGAGGGCTCAGAGGGAGTAAAGAAGGGGGGGGGGGGAGAAAAAAAAAGGAAGGAGAGCCAGAAAGAAGACAGTAAGACATACATAAAAAGAATAGAATACAGAGACAAAGAGATAGAACAATAGTCGGAAGCATAATACAAGGACAAGGCAGACATCGGCGACTGCCGTTAGACAGGAGCTAGTCCCCCATGAGCACGAAATGGGGTGGGAAACTGGAAGACACAGCACATGGATGGAGGCTACTGACCTAGCCTGACGCCCTTACGGGACACCTGTGGAGGTTTCGAGGGCGCATCTTACGGGGGAGAAGGAAAAACAACATTTTTACAGACAGATTCTACAGCAATAGCCGTCAAATAACTGAACATATTTCGGGAAGAGGGTATGCGCTTGTCCTACATCATGAGAAGGTTTTTATTTTTATTTATTTTTATTTTTTTTGAAGGAGGAGGAGGAAGAGAGGAAAGCTGTATAGTTGTTTTTAATCGCTTAACACGCTTCGTGTCGTTTTCCGTGAGCCGAAAAAGGACGATAGCGTGGTTCAGTGGGCAGTGAGACCATGTCCATTAATAAAACTAACTGTACAATCCCTCCCAACACTGCAGTAAAGCAATCCCTGTTGGAAAATACAGTTTCAGCTGGTAAATGTGTTTGTGGTTTCTAGCTGGTCTATGCTGAAAATCCAGCTCAACCAAGGTAGCTGGTTTGTCGCTGGTTCAAGATGGTTCTTTCATGTTCCAAAAAATACATTTGCCAGTTCACTGGATTTTTCATCAGGGAAACATTTACCACTTAACATTTCATCTAAGGAAGCCCTGGTGCACTGCAGTGCCACTGGATTCTAGCTATTACAAAATTGCATTGTTGCACTACATAACGGGCAAACTTGTCAATTGCATTCTTTCAGAAATGGATATTTTTAACACTTGCACAGCCTCTGATCAAAATGACAACCATTGAATTAATCGATAACAGTAATAATGACATAAATAATATATATATATATATATATATATATATATATATATATATATATATAGGCTATATATATATAAAAACATAAAACGATTTGTGCATTCAGATTGTTAAGATGGCAAATCGTTTGGTGATTGAATACCGATAGACAACACTTGAGCTATGAAACAGGTGGGATTTTGGGGAGGGTTTGCATTGCAATAAAACACAGTGGAGGATATATGTTTCTCCAGCGGATCTGAAGACTGCGGTAGAGGCTTCGGGTGGGGGCTGTAGTCTTAAAAAGCATCCAGCACTGACCTGGTCGCCGGCGAACAGGTCTTTTCTTGCCGCTGCAGAAGCGGACTTTACTGAAGACCCCCAGAAAATGTCGCTCGCAGATAGAGCGGGGGTCTTTGCTGGGACTGGGGCGTCGTTTGGAGGTAGAGACCCGCTCGCTGTTGGATTCCCGCGCCTGGCGTTTCTGTCGGATCAGAGAACTGGCGATCGCAGCCATCTCGAGAAGTCAGTAAAACGAGCCCGTGCAGCTGTTAACGCAATAACTGAGAATAATGTATATAACGACAAGGAATTAAATTCAGACAGATTTCATTCCGATTCCCTGCGTGAAAAAAAAAAAATCCAGAGGATCCTGTGAATTAGGACTGAAATCTCATCCTCTTCTCAGACGATCTACTGGTGAAATTATATAAAGCACATTTTCCGCTCTCCATCTTAAATGCAAAAAATAAAAAAATATATACAGATAAATGAAAAAGACGCCCTATGTGAACGTGGATAACCTGTCACGCAGGTGTTCCAGGTGCCGAAGACAGCAGACGCGTGATTCCACCTCCAAGCGACTGCTACATGATTCACATGTCTACTTCATTCCTCATAACTTTGCTTGAATCCTGATAATAAACGGAGCCCATGGCACAAGAACGCGCGTTTTCAGGCACTAGAGTGGTAAATGTGAGTTACAAGTTCACTAAACGCTCTCCAAATTATTTTACAGCTCTTCATAGTTCTTCTGGTCGAGTTCATTGCATTGTTCCTCGCGTCGACATTTATTATTATGCTCAAAACGAATTGTAATTTAAAGGTCAAGTGTCCAGCACAACGAGAACTGTGCGAATCCGTGCGAAGCCATTCGAGGAATGTTCAATGTAAAATCGAGGCAAGTGCTGCCTGTGGTACACTGACAGTGAGACAGTCAATGGGCTCTCTCTCTCTCTCTCTCTCTCTCTCTCTCTCTCTCTCTCTCTCTCTCTCTCTCTCTCTCTCTCTCTCTCTCTCTCTCTCTCTCTCTCTCTCTCTCTCTCTCTCTCTCTCTCTCTCTCTCTACGCAATCATACGTGATTGAGGTTTGGATGAGGAATTTGTAGCGGTAAATGAGAGCGAACAAGTAAAGGAGATAAAAGACATTAATGAATTGGCAGAGGAGGAGTGTCCAACAAATGGTCACCACTGGTTCATTACGTATGTTTGAACGTGACATATCCCGTGACAGGGAACAATTTCAATTAAAATTCTGCTTGTCATTGCCTCTTGTCGCCAGATATGTGGTTAATGTATCCCTCCATCCATCTTTATATTAGGCTACTCGGCTTGAAAAACACACTAATGATAAAGATCATCCTCCTGTTTGTCACTGTTGTAATTGTTCAGTGTATTCGGTGCTAATGTGGCAGCCTATAATATTAAGGTCTGGCTAATCCAATCCATTAACCGCCCACACTGCAATCATTTTTTTTTCACAGGACTATGTCATTTTCATCCATTAACTGTTGTACAAAAATGTCCTACTAAATTTCCAAACTGCTATCCCGTCTGACAAAAAAAAAAAGAAGAAGTCGGGAATGCAGCCAGCTTACTGATTACCCTCCCATATGAATACCCTCTTAAACCCAGTGCTTTAGAAGACCTTAGCTCTTCAGTGAGACACTGTGAGACTACTGTTTGATTAGATGTATAACGACAACCCTCAGAAGATATTTAAACAGCATTTACTGATAAGAATGAAACGTTAAGTCTTGGAGGGCTAGATCTGCTACGTTGATGTTGCTATATAAGTGACGGCTACTGCCGAAACATGTACATAAATACAACGGAAAGACTGTGCACTGCTGCAAGGAAAGTACGGAGAACCCCTTATCTGGTCTAGGCAGGTGGTGCTGGGGAATGGGGAGGGCTAGAAAAATTCTAGTTGAGCTGGTTCGGGAAAGAAATGAATATGTTATGTAGATAGAACAAAGAGATACACACACACACTGACAAGTAGCACTGATGTAGAAACGTGTTAAGGCTATACTGCTGCAGAATACTAGTAACAAGTTAACATGCTGTAGAGATGTTCTACTTTAGAAATGTAGGCCTATCCAATAACACCAACTATTGCAATTATAACACCACAATGCTGCACTTATGTCATGCTTTGACTTTGTATCACTGAAGAGATACAGCTGGGTTCTTCAACTCCGGTCCTGGGGACCCACTTCTCGGCACATTTTGTAAAAAAAAAAAAAAAAAAAAACTTTTTGCAGACTTTTATTCAAGTACTTCTGTGATCATTTAAATATTTGTAATGCAGAAAGAAATAATGATACATGGTTGACAAGACTGTTTGTGAATCGTCATTGCCGAACCTTTAATCAATGTGTTTTAGGCGAACAAAGCAAACATTAAAAACAAAAATAGTATTTTCAAGAAACTGGGACATACTCTGCCAAGGTATAACCATCTTCCATTTTGCCAAGTGATCAGAGTTAAAAAAAAAAAAAAAAATGCTGGGAAATCACTGAACTTCACGACACGTAACATGACACAAAAGTGATAATTCATGTCTGTCACCTGCAAAACAATAATAACGTTTTAGAGAAGAAAAAAAATCATCCACGGATTTTCAAAGTTACTACATAGTTCCGACTTTCGAAACTATAGAAATATAGTGGAGTGAAAAGTATGATATTTGTCTTAAAGGGATAGTTCAATTTGAAATTAATTCAACAGTATTTATATCGTTTTTATCTCTTGTAACCACAGCCACAAAGTGTGGACGTGGCTGTGGTTACAAGAGGTAAAATCTATATAAATACCGTTCATTTTCTCACACAAACCACTTGTTTTCGTCTTAGGCCATCGATGTGTACTTATATTTACGAGTCATTGAATCATGTTTAATTTGGACTTCTCTGTGCATGCTCTTTGTGGTGGACCCCATAGACCTCCATTATATGACTGATAGACACAAACGGTTTGACCTAAAAATATAAAAATTGAAATACTGTGGAAACAAAGACACCTACATCTTGGATGCCCTTGAGGTAAGCTTAAACATATCAAAAATTAATTTCAAAGTGAACTATCCCTTTAAGTTAAGTCACATGTTTACAGAAAAAAATAATCCTGAAATAAGTTTGATTAAGTACAGTACTCTAGTAAATGCACTTTGTTACTGTATGTGTGTGTGTGTGTGTTGGGGGGGGGGGGGGGTCATGTCCCCATTTAGGGGGATACACGGGTTTCTGACATTGCGGGCGCTGAGTGGGTGGATCACGTGGATCGGACATGAAAAACCTCTTGCCTCTTGCGGAAAAGCAGCATTAAAGATTCACTCTGCTTTGGGAGTGAGCTCTTTCATCCTCTTCCAAATTTAATGTGGGACTAAGAATTCACTTCCAGCAATCTCCTTGCATCAACATGGGCTTAACACAATGCCATTCAAGTACAGCGGCACTCTGATGTGCTTCCTTGTATTGGTACTTGGTCTGAATAACCCATTCCTCAAATACCATAGAGAATCTGGTTACAAAGTAAGAAGATGGGATAGATAAGACTTGTGTAATATAAATTACCATAAATTACTGAAGCTGTTTAATGTAATGTAAGTCATGGATGAGACGATTTTCAACAGTGGTGTTGTCCCCTATTAGTTAAAACGTACCTATTTCTGAACGAATGACACAGAGCATTTTGTTTTCATTAATCTCTGACACAAAAGCTGCTCTTGAGACAGAATGGTACATGACATTTGTCACAGTACCTGCTGTTTTTATTACCTCAGGGGAGGAGAGCTCCTCATGCAATTCTGGGACTACAAAAATTCTGCCTAAAAACCTAACTAATATTGATCGCCAGCAAGTGTTTAGGACAGGTTTACTCAACAGACCATGACAATGCGCCTATAACTTAAATCCATTAGTGTTCTGCGAATTGTGCTCAGTTATATAACACTCACATGATGTCACATCCCTATCTGAATATGAATTTAATGAGTGTTGCGGCAAACACTTTGTGTGTGTTTCCATGCCTTTGCTGAAATGCAACAAATAATTAATCTCCAGTTGGCATGCAGTATTTCTGATAAGTGATGGTGATGTTAGTAAATAAGAGCAAAAACAACATGCAAATGACACTTGTAATATATGGTTTGAGTTTCTTCCAGCTGAACAAAGCTTAGTGGCATTTCAAGAGATGTAACAACTCAAGATATGAATTCACCATGATAAATGTTCAAATTCTGAATTACAAATTGAACCATACGGAAGTGGAGCTGAGATATAACTGACCACAACACTGAATAAACAGAGATAATCAAGAATCGCTTAACTAAGGCATACAGTCCAACACTGGCATTATTACAGGTATCAAGCCCAGCTATTCCACATTCAAACTGAGAGATACAAAGCATCAGTCCAAGATCGACACCTAGTGTTCACAGTATGAAAATGCAAAAGGCATCAACCTATCAGCTTTTATTGTGATGAGAGTGTATTATGCAGTTCCATTAGCTGAGCCAGCAATATGCCATAACACTATCAAACTATGTTTATTGCTAATGATTTTATGCCCACTGCATAACATGTAAACATCCACGCCATGATGCAGAGGGAACAGAGCAACCAGTTCAGTGCTGAAATGTTTTAACAGCATCTTGCATGTTCACAAGAATTTCCTAACATAATAATAATAATAATAATAATAATAATAACAAACTACCAGTCAAACGTTTTGGATTGGTAAAGATTTTTTAATGTTTTTTTTAAAAGAAGTCTCTCCTAGCCAAGGCTACATTTATTTCATTAAAAAAAAAAAAAAAAAAACAGTGATATTGTGAAATTGTTATACTTTAAAACGGCTGTTTTCTACATGAATATGTAGTAAAGTGTTATTTATTCCTGTGATCAAAGCTGAATTTTCATCATCTAGTCTTCAGTGTCATGATCCTTCAGAAATTATTCTAATATGATGATTTGATACTCAATAAACATTTCTCGTTATTATCATGTTGAAAACAGTTATTTACATTTTTATTTCAGGATTCTTTGATGAATAGAAGTTCAAAAGAACAGCATTTATCTGAAATCAAAAGCTTGTTTAACATTAAACACTACTGTTCAAAAGTTTGGGGTAAGTAATAATTTTTATTTTAAATTTTGGGGGAAAGAAATAAAAAATATCAATAATTTTATTCGTCAAGTTACAGTACAGAAAGTTACATATTTCAGATATTCTATTTCAAATAAATGCTGTTCTTTACAACCATCAAAGATTCCTGAAAAAACTGCTACTCAACTGTTTTTAACATTGATAATAATAATGAAATTTTTTTGAGCATCAAATCATCATTTTAGAATAATTTCTGAAGGATCATGTGACACTAAAGACAGCAATGATGATGAAAATTCAGCTTGTATCAACCGACTGCTTCAAACAATTCAGGATTTAAAAATAGTTGTTATACTGATAGTACTCTGAACTTACTTAATTTGAGTCCACTGAATTTATATAGCTTAATATAAAACTGCAAACGACCAAAAATAGTGTAAAATCAATACAGAATTAATTAAAAATATGACTTTAACTAAGTTCTATGCAGTTTGTATTTAGCAAACAATAGCACACATGTATGTGCTAATGTAAGGAGACTGTCACTGCATTGTTACTGCATTACTTTAAATAAAGCAACAGGCAGCATAACATTAGTGTTTCTCTGCTCATCTTTGACTGAAGCACAGGCTCCACTCTACAGTACAATGGTGACCCACAAAACTCATTAATTAAACTAACAGGTCTCACCTATATCATCTTATGCAAAAACACATAAACACTTCAGTTTAATATTTGCTCTCCTTATCAGTTATTGACTTCGCATAACTTTTTTCATAGAAATTAACTTCTTTCGTTTAGTAAATCTGACTGATAGTACATTTGACAATATATTACTGTTTTTCTTTGATTTTATGGTAATCTATTTGGCAGCTGTTTTATTTACACAGTTGATTACTGTTAAAATACGCTTCTCTCTGTTTTTTTTTTTTTGACACATTTAACCCTTTTAACCCCACTGCAAAACTTTCTGTTTTAAATAAACACTTGTGTGTCCACACTACAGAGTGTTGGAGTAACACTGAAGCAGCATTGAAGTTAATTATATAATTTAGTGATTAATTAACTGAAGACTGAGCATTAGTGATGAACACCTGATGTTAACAAGCAGAATCACTGAAGGACAAAGGAACAATAAGAAGATAAAAAAGTGAAACACAAGAACTACAACTGACTTTAGTCACAGAAAACATAAAGACCCTGTCCACACAGAGACGCGTTTAGCTGTATACGTAAAAATTTTGTATTATATTGGCGTTTCGTTCAGACGGATCTGCCGTTTTGGGACACCCTTGTGTGTGCGGCCAATAGATCCATTTTGTGAAATGATGATGTCATCACACCACGTGTCAGCATTAGTCACACACTGCTACGTCACACGTAACAGCAACAACAATGACTTAGCAACAACACAGACTTGATGTCTGTGTGTGTTTGGCTGATCTAGAAGTTCTGCATAAAGTTTTTCAGATTTTCTGGTTGTCTAAACTCCAATAGATCTCAATCTGTAAAATCAAAGTGATGGCATAATCAAAAATACTATGAGTCTAATGAGACAACACAATAATGACACCATAATAACGAGTCTAATGAGACAACACAAGAGATCAGTGAATGGGGCCACTATAGATGATTGTCATATGATTGACTAGATTGTCAATGGTGTAGCAATGTATGAAGCACAGCTCTCATCAGCTTTCTGTTGGTCAAAGAAAGGGAATCCCCCTGACCGGTTTGAACCCGTTGCGAAATCTGAGGAAATTTTCCGTCCTCGCGCGAAATTCAGATCACGTGGATTCCTATTGAAATGACTAGATTTCGCCTGTGAACATTCGCTGAACTGTGATGTGACCACATCTTAATATAGGCACAGAAAAACGATACTTTATGTTAATGCTGTAATCTTCTCAAATATGTTTAGACACTCATCTAGACCGGACTTCATATGTTAAACTGCTGCTTCTTTAAATGTTCTGTACTGTGCGTGCTTTTTTTTTTTGGTCAGGGCAGTGCCTTAGATATGTAACATACTATCTGTCACGAATCGCGCCTCTGTGGCTCTCTCCGCTCAACCCAGAGCTCCGTCTCCTGAGTATTGAACTTCATTACCCATAAGCCCCGTACCTAGGTCTAATCACCGTCACAGGTGTTCCTCATTTCACCTCTCCATATAAACAGCCCTCAGACTCTCTATCAGTGCGAAGTCTTGTTTTGCCCGGCGACATTTCTGAGCGTTTCTACTGTTATCTGGATTTCCTGTTTATTGACCCGTGACTGTTCTAGGACTCAGATTCTCTGTTTGCTGCCTGCCCTGACCCTTGCCTGTTATCTCTGGATTCTGATTATTGCCGCCTGTCCTGACATCTGCCTGGTATCGTTTATGCTC
>NW_024121555.1:4619054-4659834 GCF_016745375.1 Pimephales promelas
CCTGATGTCTATGTGTTCCTACATATATATGGAAAATGTCTTTATTTATTGATTTGATCATTTGGATTTCATGGCTAAAATTGATTGAAACTTAGAAATTGGGTTTTATATGAGTTGAGTGATTCAGGTCAAATGATTGTGAAATATAGATATTGTTAAAACATAAACCAACACCCATCAGATCACCTTTTCTATTCATTTATCTGACTGTTATAATACATGTACAGCAGGCAAACAAAATAAAGTTAATGATGTGAGAGTCAAGAGGCCAACTATAACAAACACTGATCACCATAATGGTGACTCAAACATTCCGGTTTTCCCTTCAGTACTTGTTGCTACCATCAGGTGTCTTCAATAATGCTCAATCATCACTCAAATATTTACTTAATTGTTTCATCAACTATCTCGTTTTTTTTTTTTTTTTTTTTTTTTTTTTAGTTCAGTACCTGCTGCTCTCTTTGTGGTTGATGATAATATATCATGTGCAAAAGTCTTAGGCAAGTTAGTATTTTCACCTCAATAAATAGTTTTAAGACAAGTTATTTATATTGTTTGCTGTAGTGTGTCAGTATGATATTTCCAAACATTGATCTTGCCACTAATTGTAATAATCCAGTGAGTTATTTTTTTTTTTTTTTGTAAGCACAAGGAGTCTGATATCAGCCGGTCTGATCCACATGGAGATCTGATCTTCCCATCATCGAGTCTGTCCGGGATCATATCTTGGAGACGTTGCCGCAGTTCTGGATTTTTTCTGTCTCAGTTTTTTCTGTTTCTTGTGACTCCTTGTGCATACAAAAATCTCACTGAATTATAATATTTAATGGCAAAAGAAATGTTTGGAAATATAAAATGATATTTCCTACTAACACACTCTATGACCAAATATATAAATAACAGGCTTAAAACCATTTATTTGGGGGTGGAAATACAAACGTGCCTAAGACTTTTGCACATAACTATATATTGTTACCAGGAAATAAGATTTTGGTCTGCAAATATGAATGATGTGTACATAATTTATAATATAATAATAATTGATGAAACATGGATTTTTTTGACATTATGAGGATGCTTTTTTGCATTAAAATAAGACATTTGGAGGCATTAAAAATAATGTCACGATGTAAAAAAACAAACAAACATTGAAATTTCTTATTACATTTTTGGGGTCAAATATGACTTGGACATGTTCCAGACATATTCTGTGAGATTCGTGTACATGCATGTCTCTACTCATGTAGCAATTATATGCACTTAATGTATAAGCGTGTGTCTTTTCACCTAAGATAACGCATGTCACATTTTTGTCAACACTGTTTGCATTTCCCAAACAATGCAAATACATTATAATTCTGTTGAACCACATGTCCATATTGCCTCATTCCAGAAACAGAAACAGTTACAATCGGATGTGTTGATAGATGATGCCATGATCATGAAATGGTGAATGGTCACCTTGACTACTTAAGTCACCACGACTGACAAGAGAAACATGACACATCAGCAGCACATTGCAAACACGAGCCTCACTGCACGGAAACAGACGGAGGGGACAGAAAACGGGGACAGAAACATAGAGAGGCCAAAAAGAGGGCTCAGAGGGAGTAAAGAAGGGGGGGGGGGGAGAAAAAAAAAAGGAAGGAGAGCCAGAAAGAAGACAGTAAGACATACATAAAAAGAATAGAATACAGAGACAAAGAGATAGAACAATAGTCGGAAGCATAATACAAGGACAAGGCAGACATCGGCGACTGCCGTTAGACAGGAGCTAGTCCCCCATGAGCACGAAATGGGGTGGGAAACTGGAAGACACAGCACATGGATGGAGGCTACTGACCTAGCCTGACGCCCTTACGGGACACCTGTGGAGGTTTCGAGGGCGCATCTTACGGGGGAGAAGGAAAAACAACATTTTTACAGACAGATTCTACAGCAATAGCCGTCAAATAACTGAACATATTTTGGGAAGAGGGTATGCGCTTGTCCTACATCATGAGAAGGTTTTTATTTTTATTTTTATTTTTATTTTTTTAAGGAGGAGGAGGAAGAGAGGAAAGCTGTATAGTTGTTTTTAATCGCTTAACACGCTTCGTGTCGTTTTCCGTGAGCCGAAAAAGGACGATAGCGTGGTTCAGTGGGCAGTGAGACCATGTCCATTAATAAAACTAACTGTACAATCCCTCCCAACACTGCAGTAAAGCAATCCCTGTTGGAAAATACAGTTTCAGCTGGTAAATGTGTTTGTGAATTCTAGCTGGTCTATGCTGAAAATCCAGCTCAACCAAGGTAGCTGGTTTGTCGCTGGTTCAAGATGGTTCTTTCATGTTCCAAAAAATACATTTGCCAGTTCACTGGATTTTTCATCAGGGAAACATTTACCACTTAACATTTCATCTAAGGAAGCCCTGGTGCACTGCAGTGCCACTGGATTCTAGCTATTACAAAATTGCATTGTTGCACTACATAACGGGCAAACTTGTCAATTGCATTCTTTCAGAAATGGATATTTTTAAACACTTGCACAGCCTCTGATCAAAATGACAACCATTGAATTAATCGATAACAGTAATAATGACATAAATAATATATATATATATATATATATATATATATATATATATATTATAGGCTATATATATATAAAAACATAAAACGATTTGTGCATTCAGATTGTTAAGATGGCAAATCGTTTGGTGATTGAATACCGATAGACAACACTTGAGCTATGAAACAGGTGGGATTTTGGGGAGGGTTTGCATTGCAATAAAATACAGTGGAGGATATATGTTTCTCCAGCGGATCTGAAGACTGCGGTAGAGGCTTCGGGTGGGGGCTGTAGTCTTAAAAAGCATCCAGCACTGACCTGGTCGCCGGCGAACAGGTCTTTTCTTGCCGCTGCAGAAGCGGACTTTACTGAAGACCCCCAGAAAATGTCGCTCGCAGAGAGAGCGGGGGTCTTTGCTGGGACTGGGGCGTCGTTTGGAGGTAGAGACCCGCTCGCTGTTGGATTCCCGCGCCTGGCGTTTCTGTCGGATCAGAGAACTGGCGATCGCAGCCATCTCGAGAAGTCAGTAAAACGAGCCCGTGCAGCTGTTAACGCAATAACTGAGAATAATGTATAAAACGACAAGGAATTAAATTCAGACAGATTTCATTCCGATTCCCTGCGTGAAAAAAAAAAAAAAATCCAGAGGATCCTGTGAATTAGGACTGAAATCTCATCCTCTTCTCAGACGATCTGCTGGTGAAATTATTTAAAGCACATCCGCTCTCCATCTTAAATGCAAAAAATAAAAAATATATATACAGATAAATGAAAAAGACGCCCTATGTGAACGTGGATAACCTGTCACGCAGGTGTTCCAGGTGCCGAAGACAGCAGACGCGTGATTCCACCTCCAAGCGACTGCTACATGATTCGCATGTCTACTTCATTCCACATAACTTTGCTTAAATCCTGATAATAAACGGAGCCCATGGCACAAGAACGCGCGTTTTCAGGCACTAGAGTGGTAAATGTGAGTTACAAGTTCACTAAACGCTCTCCAAATTATTTTACAGCTCTTCATAGTTCTTCTGGTCGAGTTCATTGCATTGTTCCTCGCGTCGACATTTATTATTATGCTCAAAACGAATTGTAATTTAAAGGTCAAGTGTCCAGCACAACGAGAACTGTGCGAATCCGTGCGAAGCCATTCGAGGGAATGTTCAATGTAAAATCGAGGCAAGTGCTGCCTGTGGTACACTGACAGTGAGACAGTCAATGGGCTCTCTCTCTCTCTCTCTCTCTCTCTCTCTCTCTCTCTCTCTCTCTCTCTCTCTCTCTCTCTCTCTCCTCTCTCTCTCTCTCTCTCTCTCTCTCTCTCTCTCTCTCTCTCTCTCTCTCTCTCTCTCTACGCAATCATACGTGATTGAGGTTTGGATGAGGAATTTGTAGCGGTAAATGAGAGCGAACAAGTAAAGGAGATAAAAGACATTATTGAATTGACAGAGGAGGATTGTCCAACAGATGGTCACCACTGGTTCATTACGTATACGTTTGAACGTGACATATCCCGTGACAGGGAACAATTTCAATTAAAATTCTGCTTGTCATTGCCTCTTGTCGCCAGATATGTGGTTAATGTATCCCTCCATCCATCTTTATATTAGGCTACTCGGCCTGAAAAACACACTAATGATAAAGATCATCCTCCTGTTTGTCACTGTAATTGTTCAGTGTATTCGGTGCTAATGTGGCAGCCTATAATATTAAGGTCTGGCTGATCCAATCCATTAACCGCCCACACTGCAATCATTTTTTTTCACAGGACTATGTCATTTTCATCCATTAACTGTTGTACAAAAATGTCCTACTAAATTTCCAAACTGCTATCCCGTCTGACAAAAAAAAAAAGAAGCCGGGAATGCAGCCAGCTTACTGATTACCCTCCCATATGAATACCCTCTTAAACCCAGTGCTTTAGAAGACCTTAGCTCTTCAGTGAGACACTGTGAGACTACTGTTTGATTAGATGTATAACGACAACCCTCAGAAGATATTTAAACAGCATTTACTGATAAGAATGAAACGTTAAGTCTTGGCAGGCTAGATCTGCTACGTTGATGTTGCTGTATAAGTGACGGCTACTGCCGAAACATGTACATAAATACAACGGAAAGACTGTGCGCTGCTGCAAGGAAAGTACGGAGAACCCCTTATCTAGTCTAGGCAGGTGGTGCTGGGGAATGGGGAGGGCTAGAAAAATTCTAGTTGAGCTGGTTCGGGAAAGAAATGAATATGTTATGTAGATATAGAACAAAGAGATACACACACACACTGACAAGTAGCACTGATGTAGAAACGTGTTAAGGCTATACTGCTGCAGAATACTAGTAACAAGTTAACATGCTGTAGAGATGTTCTACTTTAGAAATGTAGGCCTATCCAATAACACCAACTATTGCAATTATAACACCACAATGCTGCACTTATGTCATGCTTTGACTTTGTATCACTGAAGAGATACAGCTGGGTTCTTCAACTCCGGTCCTGGGGACCCACTTCTCGGCACATTTTGTAAAAAAAAAAAAAAAAAAAACTTTTTGCAGACTTTTATTCAAGTACTTCTGTGATCATTTAAGTATATTTGTAATGCAGAAAGAAATAATGATACATGGTTGACAAGACTGTTTGTGAATCGTCATTGCCGAACCTTTAATCAATGTGTTTTAGGCGAACAAAGCAAACATTAAAAACAAAAATAGTATTTTCAAGAAACTGGGACATACTCTGCCAAGGTATAACCATCTTCCATTTTGCCAAGTGATCAGAGTTAAAAAAAAAAAAAAAAATGCTGGGAAACCACTGAACTTCACGACACGTAACATGACACAAAAGTGATAATTCATGTCTGTCACCTGCAAAACAATAATAACGTTTTAGAGAAGAAAAAAAATCATCCACGGATTTTCAAAGTTACTACATAGTTCCGACTTTCGAAACTATAGAAATATAGTGGAGTGAAAAGTATGATATTTGTCTTAAAGGGATAGTTCAATTTGAAATTAATCCAACAGTATTTATATCGTTTTTATCTCTTGTAACCACAGCCACAAAGTGTGGATGTGGCTGTGGTTACAAGAGGTAAAATCTATATAAATACCGTTCGTTTTCTCACACAAACCACTTGTTTTCGTCTTAGGCCATCGATGTGTACTTATATTTACGAGTCATTGAATCATGTTTAATTTGGACTTCTCTGTGCATGCTCTTTGTGGTGGACCCCATAGACCTCCATTATATGACTGATAGACACAAACGGTTTGACCTAAAAATATAAAAATTGAAATACTGTGGAAACAAAGACACCTACATCTTGGATGCCCTTGAGGTAAGCTTAAACATATCAAAAATTAATTTCAAAGTGAACTATCCCTTTAAGTTAAGTCACATGTTTACAGAAAAAAATAATCCTGAAATAAGTTTGATTAAGTACAGTACTCTAGTAAATGCACTTTGTTACTGTATGTGTGTGTGTGTGTTGGGGGGGGGGGGGTCATGTCCCCATTTAGGGGATACACGGGTTTCTGACATTGCGGGCGCTGAGTGGGTGGATCACGTGGATCGGACATGAAAAACCTCTTGCCTCTTGCGGAAAAGCAGCATTAAAGATTCACTCTGCTTTGGGAGTGAGCTCTTTCATCCTCTTCCAAATTTAATGTGGGACTAAGAATTCACTTCCAGCAATCTCCTTGCATCAACATGGGCTTAACACAATGCCATTCAAGTACAGCGGCACTCTGATGTATTGGTACTTGGTCTGAATAAATAACCCATTCCTCAAATACCATAGAGAATCTGGTTACAAAGTAAGAAGATGGGATAGATAAGACTTGTGTAATATAAATTACCATAAATTACTGAAGCTGTTTAATGTAATGTAAGTCATGGATGAGACGATTTTCAACAGTGTTGTTGTCCCCTATTAGTTAAAACGTACCTATTTCTGAACGAATGACACAGAGCATTTTGTTTTCATTAATCTCTGACACAAAAGCTGCTCTTGAGACAGAATGGTACATGACATTTGTCACAGTACCTGCTGTTTTTATTACCTCAGGGGAGGAGAGCTCCTCATGCAATTCTGGGACTACAAAAATTCTGCCTAAAAACCTAACTAATATTGATCGCCAGCAAGTGTTAAGGACAGGTTTACTCAACAGACCATGACAATGCGCCTATAACCTAAATCCATTAGTGTTCTGCGAATTGTGCTCAGTTATATAACACTCACATCCCTATCTGAATATGAATTTAATGAGTGTTGCGGCAAACACTTTGTGTGTGTTTCCATGCCTTTGCTGAAATGCAACAAATAATTAATCTCCAGTTGGCATGCAGTATTTCTGATAAGTGATGGTGATGTTAGTAAATAAGAGCAAAAACAACATGCAAATGACACTTGTAATATATGGTTTGAGTTTCTTCCAGCTGAACAAAGCTTAGTGGCATTTCAAGAGATGTAACAACTCAAGATATGAATTCACCATGATAAATGTTCAAATTCTGAATTACAAATTGAACCATACGGAAGTGGAGCTGAGATATAACTGACCACAACACTGAATAAACAGAGATAATCAAGAATCGCTTAACTAAGGCATACAGTCCAACACTGGCATTATTACAGGTATCAAGCCCAGCTATTCCACATTCAAACTGAGAGATACAAAGCATCAGTCCAAGATCGACACCTAGTGTTCACAGTATGAAAATGCAAAAGGCATCAACCTATCAGCTTTTATTGTGATGAGAGTGTATTATGCAGTTCCATTAGCTGAGCCAGCAATATGCCATAACACTATCAAACTATGTTTATTGCTAATGATTTTATGCCCACTGCATAACATGTAAACATCCACGCCATGATGCAGAGGGAACAGAGCAACCAGTTCAGTGCTGAAATGTTTTAACAGCATCTTGCATGTTCACAAGAATTTCCTAACATAATAATAATAATAATAATAATAATAATAACAAACTACCAGTCAAACGTTTTGGATTGGTAAGATTTTTTAATGTTTTTTTTAAAAGAAGTCTCTCCTAGCCAAGGCTACATTTATTTCATTAAAAAAAAAAAAAAAAACAGTGATATTGTGAAATTGTTATACTTTAAAACGGCTGTTTTCTACATGAATATGTAGTAAAGTGTTATTTATTCCTGTGATCAAAGCTGAATTTTCATCATCTAGTCTTCAGTGTCATGATCCTTCAGAAATTATTCTAATATGATGATTTGATACTCAATAAACATTTCTCGTTATTATCATGTTGAAAACAGTTATTTACATTTTTATTTCAGGATTCTTTGATGAATAGAAGTTCAAAAGAACAGCATTTATCTGAAATCAAAAGCTTGTTTAACATTAAACACTACTGTTCAAAAGTTTGGGGTAAGTAATAATTTTTATTTTAAATTTTGGGGGAAAGAAATAAAAAATATCAATAATTTTATTCGTCAAGTTACAGTACAGAAAGTTACATATTTCAGATATTCTATTTCAAATAAATGCTGTTCTTTACAACCATCAAAGATTCCTGAAAAAACTGCTACTCAACTGTTTTTAACATTGATAATAATAATGAATATTTTTTGAGCATCAAATCATCATTTTAGAATAATTTCTGAAGGATCATGTGACACTAAAGACAGCAATGATGATGAAAATTCAGCTTGTATCAACCGACTGCTTCAAACAATTCAGGATTTAAAAATAGTTGTTATACTGATAGTACTCTGAACTTACTTAATTTGAGTCCACTGAATTTATATAGCTTAATATAAAACTGCAAACGACCAATAATAGTGTAAATCAATACAGAATTAATTAAAAATATGACTTTAACTAAGTTCTATGCAGTTTGTATTTAGCAAACAATAGCACACATGTATGTGCTAATGTAAGGAGACTGTCACTGCATTGTTACTGCATTACTTTAAATAAAGCAACAGGCAGCATAACATTAGTGTTTCTCTGCTCATCTTTGACTGAAGCACAGGCTCCACTCTACAGTACAATGGTGACCCACAAAACTCATTAATTAAACTAACAGGTCTCACCTATATCATCTTATGCAAAAACACATAAACACTTCAGTTTAATATTTGCTCTCCTTATCAGTTATTGACTTCGCATAACTTTTTTCATAGAAATTAACTTCTTTCGTTTAGTAAATCTGACTGATAGTACATTTGACAGTATATTACTGTTTTTCTTTGATTTTATGGTAATCTATTTGGCAGCTGTTTTATTTACACAGTTGATTACTGTTAAAATACGCTTCTCTCTGTTTTTTTTTTATTTGACACATTTAACCCTTTTAACCCCACTGCAAAACTTTCTGTTTTAAATTAACACTTGTGTGTCCACACTACAGAGTGTTGGAGTAACACTGAAGCAGCATTGAAGTTAATTATATAATTTAGTGATTAATTAACTGAAGACTGAGCATTAGTGATGAACACCTGATGTTAACAAGCAGAATCACTGAAGGACAAAGGAACAATAAGAAGATAAAAAAGTGAAACACAAGAACTACAACTGACTTTAGTCACAGAAAACATAAAGACCCTGTCCACACAGAGACGCGTTTAGCTGTATACGTAAAAATTTTGTATTATATTGGCGTTTCGTTCAGACGGATCTGCCGTTTTGGGACACCCTTGTGTGTGCGGCCAATAGATCCATTTTGTGAAATGATGATGTCATCACACCACGTGTCAGCATTAGTCACACACTGCTACGTCACACGTAACAGCAACAACAATGACTTAGCAACAACACAGACTTGATGTCTGTGTGTGTTTGGCTGATCTAGAAGTTCTGCATAAAGTTTTTCAGATTTTCTGGTTGTCTAAACTCCAATAGATCTCAATCTGTAAAATCAAAGCGATGGCATAATCAAAAATACTATGAGTCTAATGAGACAACACAATAATGACACCATAATAACGAGTCTAATGAGACAACACAAGAGATCAGTGAATGGGGCCACTATAGATGATTGTCATATGATTGACTAGATTGTCAATGGTGTAGCAATGTATGAAGCACAGCTCTCATCAGCTTTCTGTTGGTCAAAGAAAGGGAATCCCCCTGACCAATTTGAACCCGTTGTGAAATCTGAGGAAATTTTCCGTCCTCGAGCGAAATTCAGATCACGTGGATTCCTATTGAAATGACTAGATTTCGCCTGTGAACATTCGCTGAACTGTGATGTGACCACATCTTAATATATAGGCACAGAAAAACGATACTTTATGTTAATGCTGTAATCTTCTCAAATATGTTTAGACACTCATCTAGACCGGACCTTCATATGTTAAACTGCTGCTTCTTTAAATGTTCTGTACTGTGCGTGCTTTTTTTTTTTTGGTCAGGGCAGTGCCTTAGATATGTAACATACTATCTGTCACGAATCGCGCCTCTGTGGCTCTCTCCGCTCAACCCAGAGCTCCGTCTCCTGAATATTGAACTTCATTACCCATAAGCCCCGTACCTAGGTCTAATCACCGTCACAGGTGTTCCTCATTTCACCTCTCCATATAAACAGCCCTCAGACTCTCTATCAGTGCGAAGTCTTGTTTTGCCCCGGCGACATTTCTGAGCGTTTCGACTGTTATCTGGATTTCCTGTGTATTGACCCGTGACTGTTAGGACTCAGATTCTCTGTTTGCTGCCTGCCCTGACCCTTGCCTGTTATCTCTGGATTCTGATTATTGCCGCCTGTCCTGACATCTGCCTGGTATCGTTTATGCTCTGGATTATCTGTTCTATGTCTTATGCTGATCATTGACCATTGCCTGTCTGACTACTCTTAATAAACTTACTGCATATGGATCTGCACGCTTCTGACTCATCGTTACACTATCATACAGTGCACAACCAAGCATTCCTTCATAAAAAAAAAAAAGTTATATATAAACAATATGAATGTAAGCCAGAGGAGAACTGGCCCCTGACTGAGCCTGGGTTCTCCCAAGGTCTATCCAATCTGATGGAGTTTTGGTTCCTTGCCACTGTCGCCTTGCTTTTGGCTTGCTTAGTTGGGGTTATTTAATATTTAATATTTAACAATATTTTTGATCTGTGTTGTAACTACTTTCATGTTATCACTGTGAAGCTGCTTTGATACAATCTGTATTGTGAAAAGCGCTATATAAATAAATGTGTCTTGACTTGACTTGACTAGATGATGACTGTAACCTTTAACAAACGGTCACTGTCATCTGATCTGTTTTTTTTTCTTTTTTTTCAGTTGTTTTGCCATAACAAATGTATTTTAAAGACACAGCAAAAGAAAAACTAATGTTCAAGAGTTAAAACTCCAACTAAAGCAATCACAATCATGGTAACATCAAATGAAAATAAAAATACATCTTAACCTCTGTCACCTTTTAATAAGATCTTCTGTAGACGCCTGACAGAAATAAAATAAAACTGGTTAGTATAAGTGAAGCCGGTAATGTTGTTTGTGGAGTTTAATCCTCTACTGCTAAGATATTAAGAGATTTAATGTATTTTATCTTTAGTTGATTTCATCTCTTTTTTTCTGTTCTTCTTGTTCCTCTTTCAGTGATTCTGCTTGTTAACAGCAGGTGTTCATCAAAAATTAACTTCAAAAATTTACTGAATTAACTATGAAATTATTTAATCAGTCAAATGGACTAAATTAGTCAACTAGGGAATAGTGAATGAGGGTAAAGGGTGTGATTTGGAAAACAGCCCTCGAGTGTCAATAACCAACTGTCATTGTGCATCATCAGTCGGAACTAACCATAGAGCAGAGCCGTTGGAAGAGATTTTAAATTTAAATTTCGAACGGGTCTGAGTTTACGTACGCATTGAGTATTCTTAAATATTGTTATTAGTATACAAACTAGAGTATTTATGAACGGTTTGGGGTGATGAATGTTTCTATAGGCCTATATGATTTTAAATTAGAAAGGAAAGTACAACATTTAATTAAGTTATATCATTATCTCCGCAACCCTGTTGTTGCATTTCTTTGATGACGTTTCAGGGCATTCCAAAAGAGTGATTATTGACAGCGAAGTCCACTTCAACTGATGTACCCTGTTCAGGGAGTAGGGAGCAGTGAACACTGCGTAGGGACCCTGTCGAATAACCCACCTTTAGAGAATGTGTGTGTGTGTGTGTGTGAGAGAGAGAGAGAGAGAGAGAGAGAGAGAGAGAGAGAGAGAGAGAGAGAGAGAGAGAGAGAGAGAGAGAGAGAGAGAGAGAGATGCACACATTTGACAGTTGAGATTCAAATTCATGAACATTCTGTCAATGTAAATCTTGGATTTTTTGCCTACACTTTCGTTTTACTGATCGCACATTGGAGAAACCATAGCACACAACTCCTCAATAAACCAGTCGATTTAGAACCTCATTCATGGGTCTTTTACAAACATTGCGGCATGAGTTATGCTCTGAAGTTTTGTCCAGAAGAATAATAATAAGCATAAGGAATAAAAAGCACCACAAATAAATACATGTAAAAAAATATGGTACACTTATTTTCAACTCTCCCAAGACATATGAACAAATTGAACTGAAGGGAGGAGTGATAACTCATTACATCTGGCAGATATGGTGATCTGTGCATGATGGCTCCTGAACATGCTCTTGAGAAATGCTGTCCTGGTTTCAAAACCCACTTTAGTCATGGGGCCATAAGCAATCAAAACCTGAGGAGCAAGGCACCCCTGTGATGGAACACAAAGTGTTATATCAGCACATTTTGCTCATCACATGCCAATGGCAAAGGAGAAGGTGAACCCTGAATAAATATACCCAACCCATACCTCTCGCAGCGCCATCAATTAGACAATATGTCATTGTTGCAGGATTCATATGAAATGGGTGCAGTAAGATGTGGCTGCATGCTACACAAATGATCAAAATATAACTTTTGACCAGAAGATATACATACAATACAGTCCAAAGTTGGACATTTAAACCTGAAAGCGTTATGATTTGGAAAAATGTAAAACAAAACTTGATGATGTAAAATTAATAATAAACCATTAGATTGATCAGATCAGATGTTCTTGTTTCCACTGAAGGACACAGAATGTGAACATTCTCTAATGTCCTAAACATTATAAAGCCCCCCCTACACCTACCATAACCCTACCCAAAAAGTATGTATTTATCAAATAGGGGTAGGGACTTTCATTTAATAAATATAATAATTTACACTTAATATGTTATTATTGCATTCTCTTTTATAGTGTACTCAAATACTGAGGTGAAAATAGTTTATTATTTTAAGTTAATTTATCTTCAATAAATGTGAAGAAAATATGTGGAATTAAAGTTCCTAATGATTATTTAAATATTAAGTACTTTACATAAACTTTTTTTATGTACACTTTTTACATATTTTCTTCATGTTTATTGAAAATGAATGCCTTTCCCATCTGATACACGATGGGAAAAGGGAGAAGACTCGGGTCAATCGGGTCAAAAGTATCTGCAATGCACCTTACTCTCTACACCACTGCTGGTCTTGTACTTCGTCTGGCCCAACCAAACATTGGTGGGTGGAGTTTGTGTTAATAATCTCTGCCAAGAAGGCAAGCTATTTGCACTAAGTGTAAATAGACACTAAGATAGTGTCTAATGAAAAAGATGTGATAGATGTGATACTGATAGTGAAAAAGATATACTAAATCTGCAAAGTGACATTCCCTATACTAAGGAATGGATGTGCGATATCTAAAACAAATTAGATTTAACGAGAGCTGTCAAATGTGTTGTTAGGAATTGGCCAATGTTTTCTAAACCTGTCACTGAATTACCCCAAACAGTGCACACTTTAATGCACTTTAAATACCCATATGGTGCATTAAATACACCGAAAAAAACAAAGGGCCGAAAAATACACCCGGCCCAATGCAAAGTGTTTTTTGCTAGTTTCAGCCCGACGCTGTTTTCATTTTCACATCCTTCATGCACCATGTTGCTTAAATAGCAAATGCATTTGTGCCTATTTGAGCGCCCATGGGTGGCTGATCTGAAAACGAGGTAAGTTCAGCAGCATTGCTATTGTGAGGCAACTGAAATACACTGAGGCATTGACCAATTTTTTTTCATTAAAAGAGCGTGTTAGTAATATATATCTATAGGCGGGTCTAACCTTAACCCTAACCCTAATCTAATGTCCCGTAGATTTACAGTTTAACGCTTTAATCTCAAACATGGGCAGATGTGTTTCCTTGCTAGGGAAGCGTTCAGTTTTTCCGCTTGAAATTCTGCCACGGAAATAGCGGATCGGTTAATTTCACGCTACGCCTAAAACACACCTATTACTCATTAAAGGTTATATATGTAACTATTTTTATAAAAATGAATCCTTTTTTATTGCCTGTGTTTGAAGGGGTTGTAATCACACATTGCAACGATCCACTTTTCGGGTTTTGCCATTACCTCTGAAGGCCAATATTCTTATTTATATGCGAGGTCTCCGGGTCGGATTTCCTGTGAAATCCATCAGAAGTGACGTGCATGCGCGCTCCCGAGTCCCGAGCCTCTCTATCCTACA
The DNA here is from genome assembly GCF_016745375.1 of Pimephales promelas. The sequence goes on from NW_024121555.1 coordinate 4,633,156, forward strand.
GTCTATCATGCGAACAACGGCACTTCAGCTGACGACATGGAGTCTGATAACCCCCCAAAACGTCCTGCCTCCAGCAAAACACAGACTCCAACACAAACTCCACATAAATATAAAAAAGAGACTCAAGAGAACTCAAGAGAAATAACAAGGTAAACTACAACATTACATGAATAAAAAATAATGTTCCAGGATAACATTAGTATAACATTTAGTATGTAACTTATTTTATTTACTAGATATAACGTACTGACTAATGTCTAGGGATGGGTACCGAAACCCGGTATTAAACGGGCCCCGGTACTGAGACCGCTGTATCGATAAGCTCGGACGTTATCGGTTCTGCTGTCGGTACTGGAGAAATTAAGTAAATACACGCAAGTTGGGCTACTATTTATTATTCCTATAAAGACGTTATCTCGAACATGTTTATATCACCAGCCATTTCTAGATATAAACTATATTTTAATTAAACCATATGTCTGTGATGCAAATTTGCAATTCGCAGTTCAGAAGAGAGAGAGAAGAGAGAGAGAGCGATCTCTCACGCAAAGCCACAGCACGCGCAACACGACAGCCCTTGCTTAATGAGTGACAATGAGGACAGAACTAAACATCCAACGTGGTTACACTTTAGATCTGGGGTATTATTCTAATATATTTTGTATTTCGGCTTCCAAAGATTATAAAAAGAAGATATTTGAGATAAAACCGTTAAAAAACGAAACGATCTGTCCAGCTTAACTTCCTTTACTTCACAGCACTGCGGAGCGCTGTCAGTTCTTCCTAAAACCCAAACGTAACCGACAGAATCAGCACGATCGGCGATTGTTGCAAAGTGCTGTCTTCTACTGTTGCAAGATCAAGAAAATAGCTATTAAAAACACAAAAACCTGCGCAAGAGACGCTGTTCACAAGGCGGTGCGCGCTCCGAAACGGACTGCAACGAGACAAGAAAAGTAACCTATATACTTGGGCTTTGTGCGTCCTTAACTATCAAATACACATACAAATGTCAAAATGACCAGCTCTGAGATTCACTTAAACACAGTTTATTCACTTAAACACAATTATGTCTTAAACGGACGTAAATAATAGGGAGAAAATGATGGTGCATCAGTCCCCATTATCTGCACTCGGTCTTAAAGGGGCAGCAGTCTAATAGCCTAAACCTGCTGACGATTCAGCCATTAATGCAAATCAAACAACAAAAGGCAGAGAAAATCACTCACAGCTTTTGAATGAGTAACTTTAGATTTAATAAGCATTATTCTATCTATGATAAACTACAGTGCTATTTTATATTTGATTAATAGGTTTCTTTTCAGACAGAAACAATTACCTGACAAGATATGTTAGTAGACCTTCCTGAAATTAAAGCACTTTGTATATACACTCACCGGCCACTTTATTAGGTACCCCATGCTAGTAACGGGTTGGACCCCCTTTTGCCTTCAGAACTGCCTCAATTCTTCGTGGCATAGATTCAACAAGGTGCTGGAAGCATTCCTCAGGGAGTTTGGTCCATATTGACATGATGGCATCACACAGTTGCCGCAGATTTGTCGGCTGCACATCCATGATGCGAATCTCCCGTTCCACCACATCCCAAAGATGCTCTATTGGATTGAGATTTGGTGACTGTGGAGGCCATTTGAGTACAGCGAACTCATTGTCATGTTCAAGAAACCAGTCTGAGATGATTCCAGCTTTATGACATGGCGCATTATCCTGCTGAAAGTAGCCATCAGAAGTTGGGTACATTGTGGTCATAAAGGGATGGACATGGTCAGCAACAATACTCAGGTAGGCTGTGGCGTTGCCAAGAAAATATTCCCCACACCATGACACCACCACCACCAGCCTGAACCGTTGATACAAGGCAGGATGGATCCATGCTTTCATGTTGTAGACGCCAAATTCTGACCCTACCATCCGAATGTCGCAGCAGAAATCGAGACTCATCAGACCAGGCAACGTTTTTCCAATCTTCTATTGTCCAATTTCGATGAGCTTGTGCAAATTGTAGCCTCAGTTTCCTGTTCTTAGCTGAAAGGAGTGGCACCCGGTGTGGTCTTCTGCTGCTGTAGCCCATCTGCCTCAAAGTTCGACGTACTGTGCGTTCAGAGATGCTCTTCTGCCCACCTTGGTTGTAACGGGTGGTTATTTGAGTCACTGTTGCCCTTCTATCAGCTCGAACCAGTCTGGCCATTCTCCTCTGACCTCTGGCATCAACAAGGCATTTCCGCCCACAGAACTGCCGCTCACTGGATGTTTTTTCTTTTTCGGACCATTCTCTGTAAACCCTAGAGATGGTTGTGCGTGAAAATCCCAGTAGATTAGCAGTTTCTGAAATACTCAGACCAGCCCTTCTGGCACCAACAATCATGCCACGTTCAAAGTCACTCAAATCACCTTTCTTCCCCATACTGATGCTCGGTTTGAACTGCAGGAGATTGTCTTGACCATGTCTACATGCCTAAATGCACTGAGTTGCCGCCATGTGATTGGCTGCTTAGAAATTAAGTGTTAACGAGCAGTTGGACAGGTGTACCTAATAAAGTGGCCAGTGAGTGTAATTTGTACCTTTGATTAATTGTATTCTTGTGTTTGTACTTGTTTTTTTTTCTTATGTGTCCTTTTTGTATAAACAAAAAAAGCCTGCACATTGCTGCATAACAAAAATATATTTTTCTTCGTTTTGCTTTTTATATTTTAAATTTCAAAATATAAAGTTTAATTATGTTCTTAATTCTTAAAAAAAAAAAAAAAAAAAAAAAACACCAAAAAGAACCGATAAGAATACCGTTAAAGTACCGGATCGATAAGCGGTATCGGTAAGAGTAGTAATACCGATAAAACCTTAACGATACCCATCCCTACTAATGTCGTCATCCCACTACCATATTGTTTATACACATTTCCAGACACGTTCAGTACAGTATTGTTACTTCCTACGATCTTACTGATACACTGAAACTGTTCAGTTTAGTTCACTAACCGTTTTCATTATCATATTATACATTCACCTATGTTGACATTGCTGATTGTGAAAGATACACGAATAGTTAGAGAAATGGCTTATGCTATATAACATCACATGTCAGCTAAATGCAGTTTAATGTAACATTATGATCATGGTACGAGCACAGAGCATTACTTCAACGTCAAGCTGATAAAAGTAGGCTATTATTGTACCTGCAGTGGGAGTTTACATTAGTTTCCAGCATGTGTGATAATTTCGCGTTGCGTTGAAAGTCTCCGTGTGGCTGGTAATGAATGATTGCTCGCTCTTAAGATTGAGCACGAGCACGAGCGCTCTTGTTGCATTCGGAAACATCACCGCTAGAGGTTGCTAAACGTTGCATACAGCACCTTAAGAGAATAAAGTAAACCCTTTCAGACTATGCGCAGGGCACGCCAACCATTTTTCCTGTTGTTAAACTAGCAAAAGTTGATTCGGACAAGACCTAAGTGTGCTTTAAACCATGCGCTTAGATAGGGCCCAAAGTGTGTAATGTTGGACACTTCATGCACCCGACTGTCGTGACTTAAATTTCGTAGCGGAGTGGGAGGGGCTATCAGACTCTAATGCTGAATGACAAAATACCCATATAAATTACCATATAACCCATACTAATACTGTGTTTGACTTTGACCCCCTTTCGCCTTCAGAATTGCCTTAATTCTATGTGGCATTAATTCAACAAGGTGCTGAAAGAATTCTTTAGAAATGTTGGCCCATATTGAGAAGATAGTCATCTTGCAGTTGATGGAGATTTGCGGGATGCAAATCCAGGGCACGAAGCTCATCCCACATCCCAAAGATGTTCTATTGGGTTGAGATCTGGGGTCTCATTTATAAAGCATGCGTAAGCACAAAACGGGGCTGGAAGTACGTATGCCAGTTTCCACGCAAAGGTTGTGATCTATAAAAAACAAACTTGATGGAAGAATGTGCGCACCTTTAAGCAAACTTTGAGCCGTGCGTTGTGCGTTTGAGACAAAGGGAATTGGCGAAAATCTTTCTATTCAAGAGTCTCAACTGTTGTGGCCAGCAATCTACCAGCCATGATTGGGCCTATTTCTGCAAACTTGGGAGCCATGTCAGGCATCTGAGTAAAGGATTCTACGCTCAAAAGACAACAGATCAAGTTCATTTAGGTAATGATAGTAGCTTTTTGACAGGACAGTCACCTTACTCGAGGTAAGTACAATATTTTAAAAAAATAAATAAAAAAAAATCACTAATCAAAGGTTGCATGTCCAATCTCAGATTTGGTTATCTAGATCAGTTAATACTCTTCTAAGCTCACTCAAGGTTAGTTTCGTCCGCTCTTTAAGTCATTCTATAGCAGTCGTTAGCATCCTTAGTGATTTGGTGTGGTCGCAAAACATTATCGTTGTGCTAACAAAGCAAGGTCATCATCAAGGCAGATCTTATTGGTAGGCGATCATGCCGTTCCCGAGACGTTAATTCGGCTATCAATCGTCTTCAATTTCATAATTAAGGTTGTGATTTATTCCTGCAATGAAAGCCATAGCCATGCGCTTTCACTCTTTGTTACTGGCTTTCAGATGGCTTTTGGCCTTCAGCAACCCAAATCCATCACCCTGCCCTCCTCTAACAGAGTTTGTTAAATTAGTAATGTTTTGCTTTTCTTTCAGTTTCCTGTTTCACATCCTGATCACAACCGATTTTTCCAAGAGGTCCTCGCTGCAGTCTGTAGCACGATGACGTAGCTGGATGGTCCATTACGGATGGAGGTGTGTTTTGGCGCAGTGCCGATCTCAGGATTATAATTCGCATGCATTGGTCTTAAGTGATATGTAAACTCAATATTGTACTGAGATGATGTTCAAACCTGTGTAGTATAGTACTGTTAAATAATTATAAGTAATTATTGATGAACAAGTAATTATTTACAAATGGGATGCTTATCTGAGATTCACTCTACATACATTCAAAGTTATTTTACATTTGAAATCACATGATTTTAAACCTACATTTGATGGATTAATAGCATGTGCACCGAAAGTATTTTTTTTTAATGCGTGTATATAGAACGCATTAAAAAGCAATTTTATTTTATTCATATTTGCTGTTGATTGGAAGCAAAAAATGTCAAAGTCGTAATTTTAAAGGTACAACTGTAACTGTAAACATCTTAAAATACCAGTAAACATTTCAAAGGAAAATGCTAAAATAATAACAGCATCAGGAAAATAAATCTTGTCAGATGTAGGAAAAAAAACTAAATAAAAGCCTACATGTTCCTCTTAATTTGCTGTTCAGTGAGACATGTCTGGAAGCCTGTTTTCGCCACAGAGAGAGAAATAAAAAAGGTAATTGCGACTTTTTATCTCACTAGTCAGACTTTTTATCTCAGAATTTATATAAAGTTGCAATTGCAGGTTATAAAGTCAGACTTTCGTGATATAAAGTCGCAAATGTGTATTATCAAGTCAGATTTGCATGATATAAAGTCGCAATTGCGTGTTATTAAGTCAGAATTATGAGTTATAAACTAGCAATTGTGAGGCTACTTGAAATTCTGACTTTATAATACGCATATTGGGAGAATATAAAGTCGCAATTGCATGTTACAAAGTTAGAATTGTGATATATTGAACTATTCTGAGGTTAAAAAATAAGTAACCAGATTTTTTTCCCTTAGAATTTGACTTTATAACTCGCAATGGGAGATATAAACTCGCAATTATGTTATACATTCAGAATTGCGAGAAAAAGTCAGAATTCTCATTTTATAGCACACAATTGTTACTTTATTTCACGCAATTCTGTCTTTAGAACATGCGACTGAGGCTTTATTTCAGGCAATTCTGACTTATATCTCACAATTCTGAGAAATAAAGTCTATGCGAAATGTGTACTCGCAATTGTAAGGAAAAAGTCGCAATCATTTTTTTAAAAATGTTTTACTCTGAAAGCTCTGAAAATAGCTTCCATACTCGTGACCATTTAAATGTAGCTATTCTTGGAAGATCAATGTGCGATTGTTCACCAACTCTAGTCTACAACAACTATCAATTCTTAATGTGCATGTGCCATCAGCATTTATCAGGATCGCGTTTAAAGTCTGTTTAGAGAGAACGGTGTCGTCCCATAATTTAATAACAAATTATCATTTCGACAGAGGTGAATCAATCAAAACTAACTTTAGCTGGAAATAGCCTAACATTATTCACGAACCGCTATAAAGCCAAAACAATCTTTGTTACATTAAATTATATGCGATTAGGCGTATCTATGTAAAGCTGCTTTGAAACAATCTAAATTGTTAAAAGCGATTATATTACGTTACAGTGTCCACTACGTATTGGACCATCCAGCTATGTCATCGTGCTACAGGCTGCAGCGAGGAGTATCTCTTTTTTTTTTTTTTCCTCCCTTGTCTACAATTTACGAAATCGTAATTTAATATTTCTTCCATTCATAGTTGGCTCGCAGGCATTCAAATTCAGGTAAGTATTTTAAAACTAATTATCCAAGTCCGTTCACCGTACCCTCTCTTGGTTTGCTAGACCTGTAGTAAACCTCGGATAAACGCCTGCCAATCACACTGTAGGCCTATCACAAGATAAATTTTTTTTATAATTGTCCCCTTTTCGCAGGATATTTGGTGGGTCTCCGGTGTGTTTGGATCAGAATTCCCCACAGATAATTTTGAATAGCACGTTGGAATGGTCAATTCGAAGATCATTTAGCATATCGTTCTGTCTATCCCTTTGGATGCGGCAGGGCAGCTACTCCCGGCACAGGGGCGGGAGTTTTTAACACCCTGTTTCGCAGCTTCGATTACCTCTCACCAACAATTTTAAACTTTTCGCTTGTTGAACTGGCATCATTCAAGATGGGGAGACTCAAGTCAACATATAGACAACATTCCGAATGGTTATTGATGAATTATGTAGATCATTCATGCAAATTTAGGTCGGGATGCACTTACCCAGGAAGAATTTAGTTTGCTTCCCTCTGAGCTGTTCTAGCCTTTAAAAAGCAATTCTTTAAGTTCTCCCATTGCTTGAACTTTGAGTGTTGTAACCTTGAAGTTATTGGTTACGTTTATACGGTAACATTGCACACTAAGTAAGTTAGAAAAGCAAAATTTATTCAGATGGTACCCAGACACCAGGGCTGCAGTGGCTCAGTGGTTCATGTAGGTTGTCTACAAACCAAAAGGTTGGTGGTTCAATCCCCGGTTCCACCTGACAAAGTTCGAGCTCTTCCTGAGCAAGACGCCTAACCCTAGCCTGGCATGCCAGACCTAAATCAAGATGTTTGGTCTGGAAACTCTTCATTGACAGGGCTCAAACCGAGAGGCGGGATAAACAGTTGTCTTTCTCTCTGCACGCAATTGGATAGCGCTAAAGCCAATCAGAGCAACGAAGAAGGTGACGTACTCAGCGGAGCTAGTTGATATATTAAACTTTTACCGCATCCAGTCCAGCTGTCAACATTGAACATTGAAAATAAGAGAGATTTCCCAGAATCCATCCCCAAAATAAGGCATTTTTTTGTTTTTACACGACCCACAAACTTTAAAAATAAAACACTAATCTTTAAAAGTCAAAAGAGTTTATAACTAGCCTACATATGTGTGAGAGAGAAAGAGACAGTATGTGTGTGTTTTTGTGTGTATGAGAGAGAAAGAGACAGTGTGTCATTAAAAAAAATAATATCATAGAGAATTTTTAAATACTAATATATCAGCTTACGAGGGAAACGGAAGCGGAGTAGTGGTGCTTTGGGTGCTAGAGATGACTCGGGAGAGGTCTGTGCACCTATACCGATCAGAGAGCGCGCTGACAGACTAAAGCCTTTATCCTCGACGCCACAGCACAAGCGCGGCAAAAATGACAGCTTTTTTGTAACAGCGCGTGCGGCGCCAGCCGCATCCGAGGATGAACGACTTCAAACCGAATATGTCCGAGCTTGCTCTGACCGGCTCAACTCTGTCGTCATTTTGTTAAGCCCGCCCGCCGACTCTATACACGATGTGATTGGCCCTACCAGAGTTGAGTTTTTCCAGCTAAAACGTCTATGGAGAGTTGCTAGACCACACTTTGCTGCAAAATAATTTTTGCTGCCGCTAGGGTGCGTCTAGATTTCTAGGCTAGCCTAACCCCAGCTGCTCCCGACAAGCTGGATGGCGCCTTGCATGGCCGATACTGTGTCGGTGTATGAATAAGTGTATGATCGGGTGAAGGTGAGGCAAATGTAAAGCGCTTTGGTGACCATTGGGTCTGTGAAAGCACTATATAAATGCAGTTCATTTATTCAGATGGTAGCAGTCCGTTACAGCGTTCATGGCTCATGCATCCAGGGGATTCACTCCAGGAGCTAAATACTCTTTAGAACTTTAGAACTAAATTCTTAAGAACTTTTAGAATGACTCTCAAGGCTCTGTATCACATTATCAATTCATAAATTAGTAATCAATTATGTCCCTTGTAATCTGTCATCAATTTTCTTTAATTCCCCTCCATTTATCTTAATTAACGAGCACTTCTCTCTAAGCCTAGTTCAGGACTCAGGTTTCTGCCCTCAAAAGCTGCTGCTTATGTTATACCTTTATACTGGTTAATCATTCTGGATTGGGGCAGCCACCACCACCACAGCAGCTGAACGAGTTGTGTCTACAGCTGCTATCAAAATGATGGGAAGATGGTCTTCCTCAGCTTCTGAATCATCAAAATTATCATTGAAGCTCAGCAAGCTCTTCATCAATAATCCAGGTAAATCCTCTTGCAACTACTGGTGGTGGTGGGTACTATGTTATCTACTGGAGCGCAGTTGAAATTGCACTGATCAAGCCCCTCCGTACTCGTCTCTGTGTTTGTGTCTTGTCCCGCGGTGTCTCCGCTCGTCTTCTGTCTTTATGCGATCCTCCTCTGCCACTAGTTTAGCCGTGGTCCGTGCAGGCTATCGTGGCTTCGTCAGTACGGTCCATCATGGCCTGGTCTGTCTGGTCTAGTGGCCTTGTTTCGTGATTTTGTCTTTCATGTGGCATTAGCGGCCGGTGTGGCTCCTAAGTGGTCTCGTCTCTGTGGTCTCCCATGGCCGTGTGGCCTACTGTGGCCTTGTCCTCTAAGGTCCATCGTGGCCTAGTGACCTCTATTGGTCTCGGTTTTATGTGGCCCTATGGCCGTGTCTATGATTAGTCCGTTATGTGTGGCTTTTAGTGGCTCCGTGGCCTTTTGAAGCCTGTCCTACATGTGGCCATCCGTGGTCTGTGGTCCATCGCGACCTTCTGTGTGGCTTAGCAGCTCTGTCTCATAGGTTTGTTTTCATATGGCATTAGTGACAGGTGTGGCTCCTAAGCGGTCTCGTCTCTGTGGTCTCCCATGGCCGTGTGGCCTACTGTGGCCTTGTCCTCCGAGGTCCATCGTGGCCTAATGACCTCTATTGGTCTTGGTTTTATGTGGCCCTATGGTCGTGTCTATGATTAGCTCGTTATGTGTGTCTTCTAGCGGCTCCATGGCCTTTTGAAGTCTGTAATAATTTATTGAGACAGACACATCTGTATTTCATTTTCCTAATGTCTTGTACCTTAACATGGTATCATGTGGATGAATAATCATATGCAAATGATATGCAGATGAGGATATGTATATTTAAGCTAGTATATATATAGTATATATATAATGTAAACTCCACATATGGTTATTTCTGGGTTGAGGAGATTTTGGTTTGGAAATTTTGGAAATCAGGTTTTGGCGTACGCACGGTTTTATGAATCTGAATATTTTTTTGCCGTACGCCATTTTTGGCTTTTGGGCGCAAGTATACTTTTAGTAGGATCCTACACACAGTTTTATAAATGAGACCCCAGGTGACTGTGGGGGCCATTTTAGTACAGTGAACTCCTTGTCATGTTCAATAAACCAATTTGAAATGATTCGAGCTTTGTGACATGGTGCATTATCCTGCTGGAAGTAGCCATCAGAGGTTGGGTACATAGTGGGCATAAAGGGATGGACATGGTCAGAAACAATGCTCAGGTAGGCTGTAGCATTTAAGCAATGCCCAATTGGCACTAAGAGGCCTAAAGTGTGCCAAAAAACATCCCCACACCACCAACACCAGCCTGCACAGTGGTGTGATGGCATGATGGATCCATGTTCTAATTCTGTTTACGCCAAATTCTGACTCTACCATCTGAATGTCTCAACAGAAATCGAGACTCATCAGACAAGGCACATTTTTTCCAGTCTTCAACTGTCCAATTTTGGTGAGCTCTTGCAAATTGTAGCCTCTTTTTCCTATTTGTAGTGGAGATAAGTGGTACCCGGTGAGGTCGTCTGCTGTTGTAGCCCATCCTCCTCAAGGTTGTGTGTGTTGTGGCTTCACAAATGCTTTGTTGCATACCTCAGTTGTAACGAGTGGTTATTTCAGTCAAAGTTACTCTTCTATCAGCTTGAATCAGTCGGCCCATTCTCTGACCTCTAGCATCAACAAGGCATTTTCGCCCACAGGACTGTCGCACACTGGATGTTTTTCCCTTTTCACACCATTTTTTGTAAACCCTAGAAATGGTTGTGTGTGAATCCCAGTAACTGAGCAGATTGTGAAATACTCAGACTGGTCCGTCTGGCACCAACAACCATGCCACGCTCAAAATTGCTGAAATCACCTTTCTTTCCCATTCTGACATTCAGTTTGGAGTTCAGGATATTGTCTTGACCAGGACCACACCCCTAAATGCATTGAAGCAACTGCCATGTGATTAGTTGATTAGATGATTGCATTAATGAGAAATTGAACAGGTGTTCCTAATAATCCTTTATATAACGAGCTGAATCAGGTCTATTTGATTAGAGAGACATCTAGGGCGAAGCATCCCTGTGCCCTACTCACTCCGAAGTGCAGAGCACCTGCATCTCATAATAGGGGATTATCACGCTTCCGGGTTCCATGGGCGGGATTTGTCAACTTTGTGCATGTCCACTTCCGACGCAGTTCAACAATGCCTGAGAGGAATGCTATTTATGTCACTGCTCTGTTCCACTTTGTAAATCTAACCAACAACGCCAACCCTACGTAAGTTTTTGTGGATTCCCGACTGAATTGAGTATAAGGAAGAAGTGGATTAAAACTTTAAAATAAAACAAGGTAGCACGTTTGTTTGCAGCCGGCACTTTAGTGAATCAGAATAATTTACCAGGGATGCTGTATAAATAAACTTAGTGTAGTCCTTCATCAGTTCTCCAGCGAGATCGGTGATTCAACGGAAGTGGCATTGCACAAAGATCACAGAATCCGGAAGTACTATGTATCAGCCTGATAGTCCCCTATGTAGCTGTCACGATGCTGCGTGAGGCAAGTTCCAAAGAGTTCACAAAGGCTAGCAAGTCCAAATAACAGTAGATTTATTCCAGAAGACGAAGGGAGCACGCACACATCAGAGCAATACAAACAATACCGGACAACAGACAGAGCACAAGCAGGAACTAAATACACAGAGATAATTAACAAATGACTAACAGCTGTGATGAAGGTGATTGGTGTCCATGGTGACTGATCAGTGGCAGGAAACTCAGACAGGGAAACACAAATGAGGAGTGAAACTGTGACATAACGCCCCCTCTCGGTAGGCGCGACCTCGCGCCGAAACGGAAGAATGGAGGAGGTCTAGAAGGTGGGCAAGGCAATGCCGAGGGCACGGAGCGAGAAGATGGCCATGGGTAGGCAGAAGAAGCTGGAGGAGGTTCGGGCGGAGGACGGATGACAGGAAGGAGACAGAACTCAAGGTTCCAGGGTGGTGCAGATCGTGGAGCAAGCCAGTGAAGGACCTTTGGCAGATGGGTGATAGAAGGTGCCCAGGCTACAGCCAAGATGGTACCCCACGGCGGCGGCGATGGAGGGAGGAGCCATGGAGAAGCAATGAAGATCGCCATGGAGATGACAGGAGGCGACGACGACGAGGAAGAAACCCACCGTGAAGTCGATGAGCAGAGGTCGTGAAGAGATGCTGACGACCCAGGTGACCGCGACGGAGCCGCAGCGACGATCTCCTGAGAGCGAGGTGGGGATCCGGAGGTCTGAGGGCGAGTCGGAGCGACCGAGGGCGGAGGTGGAGCCTGAGGTAGGGCGGAGTAAGCCGTAGCAGAAGGGGTGGAGAACCAGAGAGCAGCGGATGGTTCGCAAGTCCGCAGCGGAGGTGAAGTGACGTCTGACCTCGGTGGAACCGACGTGCCGAGGGAGTCCGGCAAGACCGAATGGCCGATGGTCCACGATGAGGTCGAGGGTGGAAGGAGCATAGGTTCGGGAGCCAGGGCAACAGGTCGAAGCAGATCGGAGCGCACCGAAGCTTTAGACGGAGCTATGGGTTCATCTTGGGCAGGAGAAGATGGCTCCCGACAGGTCCGAGGTGGTACCCCGATACTGAGAGGCAGAGGTGGTACCGAGGGACTGAAGGGTGACATAGATGACTGGGTGGTACAGATGGCTGGAGACTGGGGAAGAGACTGAAGTCCAATGCAAAAACCAAAAAAAAATATAGTGTTTGGGATGTTTTGGAGAGGTGGTGGGAGAGGGAGGTTGGGCGGGGCTAACATGACAGGCAGATGAATGATAGGATTGGGATTAACAGGTTTGGGTAACAGAACTGGGGCTAGACAAATCTCATCTCCAAAATCAAAAGGTGTTTTAGCCAGAGACGCACTCTCAGTAGCGGAGGGGTGGGCGGGGCTTACTTCCGAACCCTCGACGTCCACCAGTACTCCCTCAGCGACAGATGGTTCGGCCGGCTCACACACCTGGTCAGGCGCGCGTTGCTCGGGCTCCATGGCGATGTGATCCTCGGTCGCTCTCATGGGCGGGGGCTCATTCATCGCCGCGGTCTCCGTTGCGCTACCTGTGGTGGGCTCAGGTCGACAGTCCTCGCCGTCTGGGTGGTTCTGGCTGGGCACTGGCTGGGAAGTGGGGCTGGCGGCATCCTCGACGGTGAACGCAGATCCGCAGGATGCCAGCACCCACTCCACAAATGACATAAAGCTCCCTCGAGGAACCTCCTCGGATAACTGTGCACGTGTGGCAGCATTGAGTCCGACTTGCAAGAACGTGCACAGGCAGTCATCCGGGAAGGTGGTCTGATGGGCGAGATCCAAAAACACTTCTAAGTGTTCCTCGAGGGATCGTTCTCCCTGCTCAAGGCACATGAGCTTTACTGCCGGAAAGTCCATGGTGAATGCAGGGGTGAAAACGGAACAAAAACACTGAACACGAAAACGGGAAAACAAAAAGGAAAATACAAGCGCGTTCTTAGTGGGGTCCGGTATTCTGTCACGATGCTGCGTGAGGCAAGTTCCAAAGAGTTCACAAAGGCTAGCAAGTCCAAATAACAGTAGATTTATTCCAGAAGACGAAGGGAGCACGCACACATCAGAGCAATACAAACAATACTGGACAACAGACAGAGCACAAGCAGGAACTAAATACACAGAGATAATTAACAAATGACTAACAGCTGTGATGAAGGTGATTGGTGTCCATGGTGACTGATCAGTGGCAGGAAACTCAGACAGGGAAACACAAATGAGGAGTGAAACTGTGACAGTAGCGTTTGGAACTTGAAAGGCAAATTAATTAAAAAAAAAAAAGTATTTATTTGGAATTACCATGACAATGCAGTACAGTGTCGCTTGTTTTTCTTGCAACAGAAATTTCTCATTTTTGCTCATAGCATAATTATTTTGTAAGTATTATTTGATAACTTATTTTATATACTATAATTCTATAACTATATATTTTGTTAAATGTATGTTCCCTCTCTGCTCTCAACTTTAAAATTCACCATTTCTTGTTTGGACGCTTCTGTCAACACCACCTAATACAGTACATCTACTGTTAAACTAATTTCTTGTCTATGCAACCTCTTTAAACTTGATTTGAAATGTATTACATAAATGTGTGTAAAAATCACAAACAGAACAAAGCAACTTGAATTGTTCTGTTAATACCTTAACTCAAACTCTCCTGCTATCTGGCTTCAAAATGAATCCTGAGGACTCTCCACACTGGGTCACATGACCATAAACACACAGGGTGAATTCTTGCACCCACTTTGGGAAGGGGACACCATTAATGTTGGGAAGGGGACACCATTAACGTTCCTTCCAAACAAAAGTGATCAACTGAATCCCTTCACAAAGGGCTCTTATACAAGTCAGTTAGCGAAGGCAATGCAATGGTCAATTCGAGGAAGTAATTTAATTGTTATGGTCATCTGACCCAGAGTGAAAAGTCATTTTAAAGCTAGATATGGCAAGATAACATATACATATAATTTAACTTGTTGTGTTTTGTTGAGATATATTGAACCTTTTCGCAATGCATTTCATATTAAAGGCCTCCTGAAATATTTTTTTTTGCTTTAAAGCTACAGTGTGTGATTTTTACCCCCATATAGCGGTGAAAAGTATATGATCATCCAGTGAATATTAGTTTCTGTTCGAATTCCGATGGTAACTCCTACGGTGGCCAATGTAGTCTGGCCAATGTAACATGGCTTCCAGTTTGACCTCGTCCATGAGTGTTAACTCAAACGTATACACGAAAGGCGAAGCTTGAATTAACGGGTATGTCCCTCTTTGGCTAATGTACTTTCAAGATGGAGGGGCAACATGGCGACCTACATTAGAACCCCTTACCCGTATGTATTTTCAATAGCATATTATACACTCATGAGAATACTTTATTACTTGAACGAAGTAAATGTGCATTAATGAGCACATATATTTTTTAAAGAACTAAGTGTTTTTAGCTAAGAATAAACTAAAGGAGTTACACAGTGTAGCTTTAAAGGTGCCATCTGACATAATAAATCAAATCCTACTCCATATTCCATAACAGATGGGGGCAGTATACCTCCAAAAAATGAGTTGTGCTCCTACCATCGCGCATGTTATTCAAATCATTTGACATGATAGTAAAAGGTTGGAAGACCGCAGTTTCACGTGGAGAATTTGGAGATTTTTAGAGATCAGAGACTCAATGAACAACATCTCAACACTAAATGATGAAGACCGCCTCATAGACGCCTGTCTCAAAAACAAGCTGGTGCATTTCGACGATATGGGAAAATAAAAGCTTGGGCAATTATTTGAAGTTTATGGTAGTCGTTTTGTTCATATTACACTTTTATTGTTAGTTTGAATTGAAGCTAGCGCCATTCAGAGCTGCCAACTCTTTACGAATTCACCGTGAGACACACGCAATTGACACTTAGCAAGCAGGTTAGTTCAGATTCTGCTCTCAGATTCTGTCAATTTTATTACGCAATTCAAAGAACAAATACCGTTTTGGCGCTTGTACATGTTACACAACAGATCCCTAGCGCACTTGAACTAATCGTCTCTACTAGCTAATGGAAAAAGAACATGAACTCTGTTGAAAGATGCAGTATGCTACAACTTACCAAAATGTATTCCTCATGCATAATGTCGAGCAATCATTTTTGAACTCTTCCCTGAACTGAAATGTAGTAGTGGGCTGTATTTCCACACGACTGACATCAGGTTCAAGTACACACACAAGCCGGCGCGAGCGCGACTCACTCGTGTACTGCAGTTTGGCTGGTGGTAACGTTGCCCGCCCGCATACGCCTTATTCACGGCAGCGCCATCTTTGATTTTTAATGAGAATGAAAGCGAGGCTGTGAGGGATAGACATACATCTCTTCAATGGGCTGTACTGTTATTTAATGTTTTTTCAGATTGTTCTGTTTATGAAACACTGGAAAAATATATTTCCAAGAAATTTCAGTTGACAAAAAACTCCTGACAATGTAAGCTGTGAAAAAATTGTCAGTAATTTGAGTTTTATTCAGCTTTTTACAGTGGATGCCATTGGAAACACGGTAAGTCTATCACTCACAGCCTCACTTTCATACCTGTCATGGCGCTGCTCTGAATAAGGTCTATACCGCCTCCCATGGCCGGAACTGGTATTACGACACCTGCCGGGCCGGGGCTAGTAATTTAGCATGCTAATTTAGGTTTATATCTCCGCAGCACTATAACTTGTCAGTTTTTTAATGACATCATTGCACTTATTTCTTCTCATTCTTTTGATGCATGTAGCTCATTTTTTGGATATTTTTACCTCAATTATTCCATATGGCACCTTTAAGTGTGAATATATCAGCCTTAATGCTTTATGTGTTTAATGCTTAAAGGGTTCGTTCACCCAAAAATGAAAATTATGTCATTAATGACCCTCGTGACGCCCCAAGCCTATAAGACCATTCATCTTCGGAACACAGTTTAAGATATTTTAGGTTTAGTCCAAGAGGTTTCTGTCCCTCCATTGAAAATGTATATACGGTACACTGTCCTTGTCCAGAAATTTAACTTATAAAGTTAAGAAAAGATTGGGAACACACACACACACACACACGTTTAAGTCCCTACTTCAAGAGCTCTGCCCTTCTGAGTGAGTAGGGCTTAGGGAAGCTCACTTCCGACAGGAATGTGCCCATGTCCCCTTCACTAACGGCTTGTGGATGGGCCCTCAGGTGTTCATTTTCGTCTGGAAAAAATGACCCTTTTCCTGAAGTGCCATTCAAGGAATTCACTCTTTTAACGGGGCAGTGCTGGAGGGACCAGGGTTGAGAATCACTGTTTGTTGCAGTGCCATTGTTTTTTGGTTTGTTTTTAAACAGTTAACATTTTAATTAAATTTTGGCATTTGACTTACCATTCTGTTATGTATGATTATTAAGGACAACAGATGGAACTGGATAAATATTCTGAATGTTCAGATCCAATCTGACTTCTGACCTGTAATGCTGTCGTAATCACTGTCCGTTCGTTGGCAAGAGGATAACTGCCCCAGGTTGTCCAAGGTTTTTTTTTTTTAATCCATTCTACCCTGGTGTAGTTTTGGTTCCTTGCCACCGCCGCCTTTGTCGCATTTGGCTTTTGGCTTGCTTAGTCGAGGGACATTTAATATTCAACAAAATTGCTGATCTGCCTGCATTGACACCATTATATAAGACCTGAACTAAGCTGGACAATTACATCACAGTTTTCTCCAGAGTGGCTACAGTATATATAAGAATTAACTAAATTAATAACTTTTTCACAACAAAAATGAACTTGATCACTGAACTTACTTAAAGTTGCCATCTGCCATAACAAATCAAATCATACTCCATATTCCATACCAGATGGGGGCAGTATACCTCCAGAAAGTGCGTTTTGCCATGGCCGTGCTCGCGTGCACTCTCACGTCTTCAAACAACACGAGCGAACGCTGTTTGCTCTCTCTCCCTAGTGCATATTAATCAAATCATTTAACATGATAGTAAAAGGTTGGAAGACCGCAGTTTCACATGGAGCATTTGGAGATTTTTAGAGATTAGAGACTCAATGAACAACATCTTAACACTAAATTATATTTCGGCGATTTGGGAAAATAAAAGCCCAGGCTATTTGCGAGTGCGTGGCGCCGGAGGTGAGGCGTTTATTAGTGTGAACGCGCTGGGGCGGGCACGTAACTTACATTCGCAGCCTGACTCATATGAGTGTTAAATGTGCGGCGGCTCGCTGACAGCGACGGCTGGCTGTTTTGAATGAGACGACCTGGTTACTGTGAACGGAGAGCGCTTTATGAACATTCCGCAAATGTTCTTTATGAACATTCCGCGAGCAGTGCCGGGGACAGTGTATCTGTTCGTGTGTTGTGAGCGGGAGACACACATAAGCTGATTTATACGAGGTTGAACTGGCCTTGTGACAAAGCGGGCATAAGATGGACACGAGCGCGAGTTCGCAGGTGAATTTAGGTTTTCACGATGCGTCATCAATCCGGATGTCAGCCATGTTGGGGGCACAGAACATAAACAATGCCATTGAACTGAACGGACTTGCAAATTTGGCTGAATATTTCGGCTGAAAAACGGTTGAGTTTTGGTCTGTACTAATCGGTCACATCGGGAAAATACCTTTCGTGTTCTATAGACTGCCAAAAGTTAAAGAGAAGAGTTAAAAAAACTGATGAAAGAAGGCGTTTGTGTTTGAGAGAAGCACCCCAGATAGCAAACTGACATTGAATCAACGTGGAAATATGACATCGAAACAACGTTGATTTGACATTGTTTTGCTCATCGAATTAACGTTGAACCAACGTCAGACGCGTCATTCTTTCAAAACTAACGGAAAATCAACTTGAAATCAACGCGTTGTTTCAACGTTATGAAAGCAAACCAATTTTCGATTTTCATTTAGCTTTGAAGAATGCCGCGTCTGACGTTGGTTCAACGTTAATTCGATGAGCAAAATCAACGTTGTTTCAATGTCATGAGAGACGTCGTTTCCACGTTGATTCAATGTCAGTTTGCTGTCTGGGACAGCATCAGCTCATCTGATCTAGAATGATGTCCACACTGTTTATCGCAACTGTTCAGATCCGATTTGTGAGTCCATGCAGCTCTCGGGCAATACAGCACTGACATTGACACTGATGGAGGGGTTTGCATTTGCAAGATGTTTTCTAATTTAATTTTTACAACATGGATATGTGTAGAACTGCAGAACTGTAGGAGGCTGTATGTAACGTTACAGATTTTTTTGCGCCGGTTTTAATATAAGTTTCAGAAATAATCATTTTCTGCTCGTCTGTACGGTGGCCGAGAGAGTTCAACGAGTTGCAACCTAAAGAGGATGCATGCAAATGTAAAAAAAACGTGTGCAAATATAAAACGTATGCAAATACAAAAAAAAACATCCTCAAATTAAGAAAAGCATCTTCATCAGTTCCACAACACACGTGTGCTCCAAGTACTCACAACACAACCAAATACACAAAACGCGCTGCAAAAGCTCACAACACAACCAAATACAGAAACGCTCCAAGTAACCAGAGCCTGTCTAACGGAGAGCCTTGGCACTTCCTATTAGCCCCATTATGTATCATCTTGGTTGCAGTTCCATTAGAATTCCACTGGAGGTGATCGCGGGCGAGAGCAGAATGAATGGGAGTCTATGGGGCTAAACGGCTAAATGTGTCTCTTTCACCTGCTTGTCGTTAAATTAACATAGATTTTATTGTTGATTCCGCAAGTTCAATATAGATTATGGGCCAAAAGTCGAATGAACGAGTACTTATGTCCTTTTGATTTCTTACAGGTTAGGCCGTTGTTGGCCGGATCACGCTAGCATTCTGCTATTGTGTGACGTTGTCACATTTTTGAATGGATTTTTTGAACAGATAAGTGAACTTAAAAATGCAATTTTCAGCTAAGTGTATTACCTTAGCCCTCCCTTTTGAATGCACCTTTCAAATTACTTGACAAAAAATTACATCCTGAGAAAAGAGGATTTCTGGGGGTGAAACCCCATTGACTCCCATTCATTCTGCACTCGAGCACCCCCGCATGGACAGAGACGTGTTACTGCAGCCAGTCCAGAACCCAGAAGTAACCAGCCAGTGCCAATTCTCTTCAATTAGACTTTCTCTCCATGCAGGGGCGAAGTAACAGACCACAACGGAAATGTTTCCAGGGAACCAAATTAGTGACGTACCCGACTGGGACTTGCCAGAGAATGTCTAATTGAAGAGAATTGGCACTGGCTGGTTACTTCCGGGTTCTGGACTGGCTGCAGTAACACGTGTCTGTCCATGCGGGGGCGCTCGCGGTCGAGTGCAGAATGAATGGGAGTCAATGGGGTTTCACCCCCATAAATCCACTTTTCTCAGGATGTAATTTTTTGTCAAGTAGTTTGAAAGTTGCATTCAAAAGGGAGGGCTAAGATAATACACTCAGCTGAAAATTGCATTTTTAAGTTCACTTATCTGTTCTAAAAATCCGTTCAAAACTGTGATGACGTCACACAATAGCAGAATGCTAGCGTGTTCCGGCCAACAACAGCCTAACCTGTAAGAAATCAAAAGGACATAAGTACTCGTTCATTCGACTTTTGGCCCATAATCTATATTGAACTTGCGGAATCAACAATAAAATCTATGTTAATTTAACGACAAGCAGGTGAAAGAGACACATTTAGCCGTTTAGCCCCATAGACTCCCATTCATTCTGCTCTCGCCCGCGATCACCTCCAGTGGAATTCTAATGGAACTGCAACCAGGATGATGCACAACGGGGCTAATAGGAAGTGCCAAGGCTCTCCGTTAGACAGGCTCTGGACTTGCTTAATGCTCGTGAGCTTCCCTATGCCCTACTCCCTTCAAAGGGCAGACGGCAGAGCTCTTCAAGTGGGACTTTGGCGTGAGCATGGCACTAGTGTGTCATTTATGTAGCCGTTTGGAACTTGATGAAGGGAGCAACAATAGACAATGTAATGTAATTATTTGTACCTAGGATGTTCCTATGACAACGCAGCACTTTGTCCATCAGCTGTATAGAGGGAATGCGCGTGACGTCACCGTCGGCCGGAGTGCCTGCAGTTCCTCACAGTGAGTGGCAAAAAGACTGAGCGGCTGTATATGTGTTCAGCATGAATGCCGCGAAAAACAAACACAACACACACAAATAAAGTGGGAAAGAGCTTTGCAATTGACTGTAGGCCTACAACTAGATTTGACAAAACATCGGAGGTTTATTTTTACAGACTGCTATAGAAAGAGGAGCAAATGGATAGCTGCAATTCACAGAAACAACGGACTCCAGTCAGCGAAAGGTGGATTTGCAGTTGTGTCAATATGCTGAATTTAGCTGTAAAACCATACCCATATATTTTTTATTGTTATATAGATTAACAGCTCATCAATTAAATATTTATCATTGCAAATTTTGCATTATTGGATGTTTTCTTTAATAAACACTGACCAAAAAAACGTATAAAGTTTTAGGGCTGGAGGATATGATATATAGGCTATATACTGTATATATATATATATATATATATATATATATATAGGCAGCGGCTATATATAACACTGATATAAGTGATCACCTGGATTTAGACCTACCTATATTATATTTATATAAAGCGTTCACAGGCAAATTTGCTTTATGTTTAGGTCTTGCTTTTATTTCCCCGGTGTTGAAATCAGGCAAACTTAAATGTCAGGCAACACGATTCCTGGCTACATGTCAATATCCATGTATCACTGGATCTTTAGTAAGTTGTAAGGAACACTATATTGAGTCCATCATTTAGTTTAAATTGATAAAATTGTTCGATTTAGTCGCATTTCCGCAGTTTTCCCCTATTAAATCCAGTCACGCAGCAGATCTTTTGCCACTCTGTCATGCTGAGGGGGGTTGTCACGCGGGAAAGTCACGTGTCAATGCATTCCCTCTATAGCTGACAGAAATACATTGAGAACTTTGTAAGTGTACAGACCGTTTAATAAGATACTTTATAAAGACAGTCCACAGTTCGTGTATACAGGCGGCGCCATCTTTGAAAAACAGTCACGACAAGTCAAACCACTAACGACGTGCTGAGTGATCTGAACTGTATGAAGTTCACCGAACTTCTGAACAGTGTTCGGGGATCACCTTGTCGAGACTATTTTCTAAGATGTCTCCTGTCTGTATACACGAAGTGGACTGTCTTTATAAAATATCTTCTTATTAAACAGTCTGTACACTTAAAAAGTTCTCAATGCTTCGTTTTGCATGTATGGACCCCCATTATGTTACTGTGTGAGTGTGAGGCTATTTTGAGTCTTGTTAGTGGTATAAACTAGCGATTTCTTTTTACTTAGTTAATGCCCCCAGTACTAGCATTATACGCTAAACATTTTTTAGAGATAGAACTCTTTACATTCAATTATCATGAAAACAAATCTCATAGAACGGTTGACTAGGTACCGATGTTTTATTAGACCAAAGGTGGATTTTGCACTGGAGTTCTCCTTTAAATGTAGGGGAGCGCAGGGCACAACCTAATGCTATAAATGTTAAATGTTAAAGGTTAAATGTTATACAGACTTTTTACATAGTTTGTCAGGATCAAGCCGGCCGTCTTTCTGCTCTTTTTCTCTTGTTGGCAGAAGACGGTCTCCCGCGAATTTGGGGAAAAGTTTTTTATTATATTTTGTGAAAATACTGGACAAAGAGTGTTTTGACACCATGAAAGTACATTTTTTCATCATAGATTTTTTTTTTCTGTTTCTGAGTTGGGTGTGTACGTTTCCAAATCTAACTTTACATTGCCTTAATCACTGTCTTGTTGGCTCAAACATAGCACCGTTTTGAAACATGTCAGCAATTCCTAGCGACTGTTAGCTAGGTTTAAAATATGTAATACACAGCGGGGTTGGTTGTAACACAGTGTTACAACTAAGCCACCAAGTGTATAATGATAATCAAATGAAAATGGAGCCATACAACTTTTCAGGTTTGAGTATACATTTAACTTTGTTGGACTTTCACAAACAATGTTGGAATTTAAAATGTTTAAAATTTAGTGTACTATGAATGATAACTTTTTTATTTATTAAAAATATGGCCTGTTTTTAATGCAATAAACCCTTTAAAATCTTTATTTTAAGCTCAGTTGTATTATTAGGGCCCAAGCCCTGAAAGGGCGAAGGCCCTATTGTTTTCCTTAGGATTATTATTATTATTATTATTATTATTATTTATACGACTATTCGGGCACTTTTGGGGCCCTTAACATGCTCAAAAACTCTTGAAACTTTGCACACGGGTCAGAACCCGCGGCCATCAGGGCCGGGCTGAAGATGGTACCCGGGCGTGGCAGGGGGGCTAGACAGCGCCCCCTGGAACGGGGTCCGAAAACTTGGTCCATAACTCAAACACGCTTGTATGTAATAATATGAAACTCGGTACACATGTTGATCTCATCGTTCATATATACCTCATACTATTACTTTTTACCCCAGCCAACAGGAAGTCGGTTATAGGGGTTGTTCATAAAACACTCGCAATGGAATTTGCAATACTCCTCCTAGAGAATTCGAACACACGGCACGAAACTCGGTCAGCATGAAGTCAAGGCATTGAGGATGAAAGTTTGCGAGGGGATTTTTGATATCTCGAACGGTTTGGCCGTGGCGAGGAAACGAAATCATGGCGAGAAACATGAAACAGGAAGTGTGTTATAACTTCAGCATACATTAACTGATCTTGATGAAACTTCAGCAGTGTGTTCGCTGTAAGAGGACGATCACATGGATGTGACTATTGTGAGTCAAAGTTATAGCGCCACCAACTGGCAGCAGGAAGTGTGTCACTTTCAAAATGCTTTGATATCACCCTTTTATTTTTACCCGATTTGCTTTCAAACTTCATCTGTATAATGTAAACATACGGCAGATGTAGACCTGTGAATGGATTCTTGATATCTTTGAAACTGTTGCCGTGGCGACGCATCAAACTTTACTCTTCTTTTAGGATGCTTTTAGGATGCTTTTGAGACCCTTAGCATGCTTCAAAATGCATGAAACTCGACAGACACATCACATTTATTAGCCAGTAGACATGTGCAAAGTTTCAGAAACGGGCGTGGTGAGGGCTCAGTAGCGCCACCTTTTGACAAAAGTGGGGTTGTTAGTTTTAACTAGAGTTACAAAAATTGGTATGTATATTGTACTCCTCGAGCCGGACAACTTTCTAATTTACACTTATTAGCTAGGACCCACAGAAACTCAGATATTTTTGTTTGAATATGGTCACTCTGAGCCTACATGTCTCTTTGTCTTTGGCTGTCTGTGTGTGTGTGTGAGTGTGCAGGGGAGGGGGCTTAACCATTTCACTGCTGTGTGTATGACCTGCATAAAGAAAATACATTTCTCAAGCCTGGTATTTTTTAAATAAGTTTTTTATTTTTATTTTTTATAAGTAAAGGCATATAACTAGTTTAATTGTAGTGCATTGACAATAGTTTTATATAATTAGTTTATTAATCAGATTAACTTGGTCAATAAACTTGGTCTGAAATTTTGGTCCATAAATCAAACACACTTGCATGTAATAATATGAAACTTGGTACACATATAGATCTCATCGTTTCATATATAGCCTACTTCACACTCTTACTTTTTACCCCAGCCCAACAGGAAGACGGCTATTTAGGGTTGTGTTTAAAACACATGCAATGGAATTTCAAGTATTGCTCCTAGAGCACTGAACCAAATTCGACAAAACTCGATCAGCGTGAAGTCAAGACATTAAGGATGAAAAGGTGCCAAGGGATTTTTTATATCTCGAACGGTTTGGCCGTGGCGAGGAAACGAAATTATGGCGAGAAACATGAAACAGGATGTGTGTTATAACTTCAGCATACATTAACTGATCTTGATGAAACTTCAGCAGTGTTTTCGCTGTAAGAGACCGATCACATGGATGTGACTATTGTGAGTCAAAGTTATAGCGCCACCAACTGGCAGCAGGAAGTGTGTCACTTTCAAAATGCTTTGAAACCACTCTCTTATTTTTTAACCGATTTGCTTCAAACTTCATCTGTATAATGTAAATACACGGCAGATGTAGACCTGTGAAAGAATTTTTGATATTCTTTGATACTGTTGCCGTGGCAACGAATCAAACTTTAACATTCTTTTTTGATGCTTTTGGGACTCTTAGCATGCTTGAAATTGCTTGAAACTCAACAGATACATCACATTTATTAGCCAGTAGACATGTGCAACTATGGCAAAAGATTAAAGTAATGTCAAAAAAGTAAACACTAAAAGCCTCATATCTTCTAAAAATGTAATTATACATCATTTGTTTCTAATTAAATTATACAAATATTATAACTTCCCCAATTTTTCCTTTTTTTCATTTAAGAATTATGTTTACGTTCAAAAACAGCCAGAATTGTTGTAAAATTCATAAAAAAATAATAATCTGAGTCATACGTAGTGCTATACTGCCCTCTTGTGTTTCAGTATCAGGTAATGTTAGGCCTATTGTGTATATTCCCACCGGTTAATCAACGTGTGACTCCGCTGGGACTTGGAGCTTTTAAATCGCTTACTTAAACCGAAAGTCAAAATACAGATGTCCGCACAAGACATTAATGGTGTGGAGTAGAGTGAGCATTTTAAATAAATTCCTATTAAGTAGGATTGAACTAAACAGAAAGAATGTTCACTCTGTTCTGCTGGTTCCTCGCTGGTGGATCATATGATTACTTTGTCATAATCTATGACAAAAAATGCTATTATAAACCATATTAATAATAGATAATACACATTGCTCTTATTTTTTGAAAAATACATTCATGAAAAAACAAGATAACAAAAATCAATAAAAAACATATAGCCATGGCTGCTATAAATGTTTGAAATGCATAGGACAGATGTTTAATGACGCAGCAACATATAATTGAAAGGCAACTAATAATCTGTCATTACGTCACTGCATTATGATATTACGGCTCCAATACGGTGCAGCACAAAGCACTTATGTGCATCCCGAGCGGAGAATGATGTGCTTAAAAGCCACATGAAGTTACAGCGCAGTGAGTCCATATTGAAAAGTTCAAAGCACAAAGGAAATACATATTTATGAACAGTGTATTATACATTATCTATCTATGCAATAGTTTATTGAGCCTTTTCTTTTAAAGGTTTTAAATTTCAGTTACTGTGCGTGCGTGAAGAACAATTATAGTGCTCTGACTCTAGTGTTGTGATCTAACCCGACAGCGTCCGACACCCGGTAGAAAGTAACACGATTAAGTTACAGCAATAAAGTCCAGCAAAATTTCTTCATTCGAAAATATAGACCTTTAGACCTTTATCTTAAAGATCCAGTATAATAGGATTAACATTCAATCATCTTGAAGATCGTTTCATCATTGACTGTAACCGAATGTGACGTGCTGTTTGAATGCTGAATGGAGAATGACTGACAGGCGCAGAGAGGGAAAAGTTTGTGTTCTTGAATTTAATGACTTAAAATATTAATTTCTATATCACATAATAGCTTCAGAACACTAATAATACAGTACACAAAAAACTTTATGGTACTTTAGAAAGTTTTTTGCTTGCCTTTGTGCCTAACATAGAATAGTATATATGCACAATATAGAATTTGAATCAGCCTCGTCAAAGATGGCAGTGTCAGAGCCGATACCGATCCTGAGAATCTAATCGGCGCACTTCTTTTCAACAGTCAAATTGAAATTGAATTGAAATTGCTTGAAACTCAACAGATACATCACATTTATTAGCCAGTAGACATGTGCAAAGTTTCAGAAACGGGCATAGTGCAAGGACTAAATAGCGCCACCTTTTTGACAAAAGTGGGGTTGTTAGTTTTATCTACAGTTACAAAAAATCGCTATATACATGTACTCCTCAAGCCGGACAACTTTCTATTACATAGTCATTAGCTCGGACCAAGAGGAAGTCAGATATTTTGGTTTGAATATGGTGAGCCTCTCTCTGAGCCTACGTCCCTGTATGGCAAGCCCTTTTAACATTTAAAGCTAAGTTTGCCTGTCCGGAATTAACATTGTAGATATCATCAACGTCTTTCTGTCTATTCGTAATTTACATTTTGGTAGTTTGTATTATCATTTTAAGATATCTGTAACATAACTGTGACTAGTCGAAATGACAGAGTATGGCAAGCCGTTTTAACATTTAATCATGAAAGGGCAAAGCCTTCGCACCGCCACCTGGGTGCCTTTAGGTAACTAAAGGAACCGGGGTTGCGGTGCCACCGGCTTGGCCCGCCATCGCTGCTCGCAGCTATATTTATTACT